>JANHFT010001564.1:193120-210072 GCA_032467955.1 Pseudoxenodon macrops
GTTCCAAGTAGCACAGTCTTTTGCAGTTCCACTAGTGTTATTGCAGGAAGCTGCAATTTCTTAATGTGTTTTATAAAATTCTTGGACATGGTACCAAGTGCCCCATAACAATGGGTATCACAGTTACTTATTATTATTTATTACTATGATTATTATGATTATTGTTAATAATAATAATAATAATGATAAAAGGTGATGTCATGTAATGGGTAATAATATAAAAAAACTACATATAAATGCTGGAAGATAAAACCAGAACACCAGGGCAATATTTTAAAAAAAGATAACTGGATATTCAAGGCAATACAAAGGTGCTATTAAATCTAGCTCTTTTTCTCATTTTAAAGGCTTCATTTTTTTTTACTATTTGATATTTGTCCTCCAGGCAGTTAATTACAGCATGTCTATTGAGATTATAAGGGAAAAGAAGTATATAAAGTTAAATGTCCCCTCATTATTCCCTTTTCTTATTACCACTTACAGAATGGTGATGGTCTAGCCTCAGTGATGGTTTCATTCCATTTTATATGGTGTTTTGTTTATAAGACCTACTAAACTGTGTACAAGATTGTGAACTCTGCATTTCACTCTTTTCATCACCCTATTCCTTACAGAATAAGATATACTTAATAAAATTCCAGAAATAGTTGAGTTTCAGAAGCCACAGAATCTAAAGATTTGGGACTTTATCAAGAATTATTGATTTATGTTCTGTAAACTGTATGACTGCAGTTTCTCAAGGCTTATCTGTGCTGCCAGATGCCCTGACTCCAGTGTCATTTCTGGGGGGTTATAAACAGATGATGTCATCCTCTATTAATCCCCTACTAACTGTCAAAGTAACCTAAGTGTGTATTATTCTGCTCCATTTTCAAAATACCTTTAGGTCTGTTATGTTGCCTCAAGTGATCCTATCCATTTTGGATACCATGCTTCAATTTGTTGTAGGCTAACCTCACCAGTTCATTTCTCACATTGCTGAGGTTAAAAAAAATATGTTCCATTGAGCCAGTGCATGCTAAGCTTTCTAATTCTTCCCAAAGCCACACTCTACTATCCTAGTGCAATGTAGTGATGGCACAGTGGTTATTGTTCTTGCTTTGTAATTAGAAGGTTGTTGGTTTCAAACCTGGTAGAAACTTCAGAAATGTTCCCTTCTACTTTTTCTATAGTCTCTAGAGCTCGAAACATTTTATCTATAATTCCTTAATAGTTCAAATAATATTTAGGACATTTGGGAGATGATAGTCAGGTGTCTGGTAGCCTTAAATTGCCTTAGAGAATGTAAATGTATAAAGAAAGCACAAGGAAATATGGGAAAGCCAGAAAAAAAAAGAAAAAATAGCAACTTTCTCCTTATAAGGCAATATTGTGCTGTTATAACATTTACAGTAAGAAATAGGGGGTTTAAGAAAAGATTTTACAAAACCTGCTTGTGGTCCCTATATGTATATGCATCATGATGCTTTAATGCTGTATATATAAATTTGTGTATATAAATATGTAAATACATTGCTTTCCTGGAACAGAAAAATTGGAGTATATAGTAGAATTGTCTGGTAAGAAGATGTAGTAGCATGCAGTCTGGGCTGGACACTTTGTGATCTGTTGAGAAAATGACTCAGTCTGAACAAGATTTTCTTAACCTGGCTTAGATTCAAGCCCAAATGAACATAGGACACAAGCAGTTTAAACGGTAAATGAAGATATGCTTTTACTGAGATATTCTAACTTCATTTGTCCAATCATCTGTCTGATCTGACCTTTAATTTATCCTGGATAAAGGTAAAGGTTCTCCTCGTACATATGTGCTAATCATTCCAGATTCTAGTGGGCAGTGCTCATGTCTGTTTCAAAGCCGAAGAGCCAGCACTCTCTGAAGACGTCTCTGTGGTCATGTGGCCGGCATGATTACATGCCAAAGGCACATGGAACACTGTTACCTTCCTACCAAAGATGGTCCCTATTTTACCATTTGCATTTTTACATGCTTTCGAACTGCTAGGTTGGCAGAAGCTGGGACAAGTAACAGGAGCTCACTCCATTATGTGGTGCTAGGGATTCGAACTACCGAACTGCTGACTTTTCTGATTGACAAGCTCAGCATCTTAGACACTGAGCCACTGCATCCCATCCACCGTATCTGGAGCCTTGTTTGATCAATAGGAACTTTCTGACTGTAGTGTGTCTCCAATTTCTCTAGTAGGTCCTGTTTTTTAGCTTTTTTTGTCATCCTAATAGTATTTCTGCCCACTCATGGCTTGCATTTGCTTGAAACTGCTACCCAGATTTTACTTCCAATAATGTCATAATTGAATGTATAGTCTAGACTTCCATGTTCTCAATTATCTAGTCTTATTCTAAAATTGAAGTGACATATTAGAAACTATCTATCACATTGGACTAATTATGGATACTTTTCCTTCCATCCTACTATTCCTTCCATCCTGTTTTTTCTTTCCCTCATTTCTAGCATGCAGCACTGAAAAACCTTGCCCCTAATTTTAAAGAAATTCTGTAAATCAAGACACTTTTATATCATGACTTCATAATGTACATGAGTGCATTTGCACACTAGTAAAATAATGCACACTGGTAATCTAAATGTATCCATGCAAATAGCGCAATGTCTACTTCATTGAGAAGAATTCAATCCTTCGATGATGGAGAAAAGCAAAAATAAAATGAAGTGAACAGCACAAATGGATGTATATTTCAAACTGTGTATGTTCTAGTTGCATATCTGATCTTCAAAATTGTCCTACTTAGGCTTGGAAGAAGAGTGGGTGGCAGGATAATATCATCCCAAAGAACAGCAAAGGGACAGAAAAGTGCAAAACCTTCTTTAATTATAGGTGGGGGAGTCCATGCTTTGTTTGGCAAAAAGCATAATTTACTATAAATGGCTTTAATAATATTATTACAATGCCTGCTTACTGCCAAAAATAAGAGAACCAAAATTGTTACAGTTTCTATATGCTGACCAATACTGTTGTGGTTGGGGAGCTGGCAGATGAGTTGGACAGTGGAGAGGACTATGGTTCAGCTCTGGAGTCTAGGGAAGGCTTGGATGGGGTCTCTGCATCAGAGGCAGAGATGGGGCCAGGGCCATCTGGGAGTTGAGTGCTGGAGCCTATGGGGTCTGATAGCAGCGACGCAGAGGTACAGGGGGTGCCAGTCCCTAATGCGCAGATGCATAGAGCTGCTAGAAGACAAGACCAGCTGCAAAGGAAAAGGGGTTCTCGGGAATAAGCCTGGGAAGGGTTGGACCCTCCCAGAAGACTTAAAAGAAGAGCTACCAGATGTATGAGTTGCAAGAAGCAACTTATTGAAAACTAATTTGCAATTATCTCACAGCGCTATGTGTGATTCTGGATTCTGGTTTGGTTTTGAATTTTCTTGTTTACCATTGCCCCACAGACTTATCTTGAAAGACTTTGGCAGAGTTTCATAGGACTAATCGAGATAACTGTCCAGACTGAAAATGAATCAAATTTCCAGCCTCCGTAAATAAAACAAAGGTTTTTAAAACATCGTTTGTTTGCTTGGTGTAATCAAGAAGCCTAGGTCAGAACATATACATACCAGAGGTGGGTTCCTACCGGTTTGGACCGATTCTATAGAGTAGGTAGTAAGCCGCTGGTGATATCATGGAAACGGTTCTGCTCTGTGGACGCCGCCATCTTTTTGGGGGAATTTTTTTGGGGAGGGGAAATTTAAAAAAAAAAAATTCTGGTTTTTTTTCTTCTGTGCGTGCGCAGAAGCTGAGTTTCTGGCACTGCGCATGCATCGCCATCTTGTTTTCGGCCTTCTTTCTTTGGAATTTTTTGGCATTTTTTTGCACTGCGTGTGCGCCCATGCAGCAAGGGAGGTAGTGAACCGGCGGCAAGGTAAGTTGAAACCCACCCCTGATACGTACATACTCAAGATCAGTATCATTTACATAGAAATACATTGCACGCTCCTCTCCCCCATATTATTTATTTGCCTAAGTCTGTTGTCCTAATGCTAACTGGTGGTGAGCAACTTGAGCCCCACATTTACCTCTAGGGACAGACAATTTTATCCCTTTACTTTCTAGAATATGATTGTTTTTCAAACACAACTTTCTTCTGTCCCCTCTGCATCTGTTTAGCACCATGTTTTTAAAATGTTTATCTAAACATGTATAGGCATTTCAGGAATATTTTATCTCCCTGAAAAAAATATACATATTTTTATGATTTCTTTTATTTTTTAATCTGTGATGCAAATTTCCCTAATGCGCATCTTTTTTCCTATAAATTTTCCTCATGATTACATTACATACAAAAGAAAACCGAATCAGAAAATTCAGACAAATACAATACAAGATCATACAAAACAAGAAAAAAAAATCTGGAATGTATTACTTGTGTTTCAGTTTGTATATGTCAAGTGCTGGGGAAATCAGGAGATATAGGCAGTTCAAATGAGTATAAAGATTTATTGCAAACTTAAGCTTTCTGCAGGAATGTGACCAATGAGTGGGAGATAAGAGAGGCATTCAAGGTGAGCTGGACTTAGATCTCTTGTGCGCACTCATGACTTATGAGATGTTTGACCCGTCCCTCAAGCTCAACCTGGTCATCTCCTACAATATATTAATTTTAGAAATATGTGGGTTAATATCAGTTGGCCTGAAATATAAATTAGATAAGTTTCTTTCTCATCCCTAAACTAGCCTTGGATAAATAGACCCTTTACAATTGAGGACCATCTTACGACAATGGTATTGAAAGGCCTTGTGGTTCCATTGTGAGTGTCTTCTTTTGCACTATTTCTAATGCCTGACATCTTGCCCTGGCCCTCATTGCACAACAGCATCATTACACAGACAAATAAAGAAATTTTTTTGGAGGCAGGAAATCTTCTTTCTTGGTCCCATCATTGACTCCCATTTTGGAGATGTTAAGACCTAGGCATTAGGTGAGATCATAAATGTGGTAAGGAGCAGGGGTGGGTTCTAACTTACCTCGCCGGCGGTTCGCTGTCACCCGCACTGCGTGGGCGCGCCTCATGTGCGCGTGTGCATGCACAGTAGAAAAAAACCCAAAAACAAGATGGTGATGCATGTGCAGTGCCGGAAACTTGGCTTCTGCGCATGTGCAGAACAAAAAAAATCCTCCCAGAATATTCCACCCCCCAAAAAAAAGATGGCAGCGCCCAAGGAGGAGCAGAACCGGCTCTGTGATGTCACCAGTGGCCTACAAGGTAGGAGCCAGTAGGAACCCACCTCTGGTAAGGAGTAGCAATAATACAATGAGTTCTGAGGTTTGACTGGCCACATCTATTGGGACTTGGATCTTATCAAATGCCAGTTGGTGCCAGCTCTTGACACAACATTGACCAGTTATGCCTCTTGTTTAGTAGCAGCTTCCTCTAAATCCTTTCCATTCCAGAAAAAAATCTAAATTGAGAAACTAGCATCAATATTAAATTAAAAGAAATATTTTCAAGGTGGACATATTTTGGGGAACTTTGGGCAGCACAGACGATACAGAAATGATAATTAGCTTTGAGCTGTTAATACTTAAAACATTTAATTGGATAAGATAAAAATACAATTATAATACATTCTAATAGAAATATATCTATAAAATATTTCATAAAGTATTTATAGCATTCTAACAGTATCATTTAAAGGATTAAACTCTCTGAACAAATGAATCTTTCATCTAAAATCCGAATATCACTATGAAGCTAATTAAAACGAACCAAAAATATTAGCTAAATCAAATTAAGATTAAATTAGCGCACCTTTAGCGTTAGCATTAGTATTAAGTTGGAGGTAGGCCGAGAATATCATTACTGGAGAGAGTTATGGGAATTCATGGGGCAAATGACAAAATGTACATTATGACTTTGTGTCTTAAATGCAGGCTTTTGTAATAATTCACAAATCACCAAAGATTTTGTCAGGACTCCACTATGGAACAACCAATAATAAACATTGCAATAATATTTATTGTTGGTGAATACACGTATAGACATTACAAGCCAATCAAAAATGATTTTTGTTTTAATTCATAGATTCAGATCCTTTTCTCTGTAATGATGGGTCATATCTCAGTGTATGCAGAAGACTTATGCTAGGACACATTTATAGATTCCAGGGTCTGATTGAAAGAACTTTCTAGTTCTCTCCCTTTTTATTATTATTCGGAAAGAAGCAGTTTGGGCATCAGCCCAGGCCTATTGGAACAACCAATCATTTTCACTTTTCTGGTTCCAACATTGCTAATTTATTCCTTTTTGGCAGTAAGTAGACATTGTAATCTTACTTCCTTTATGTGGGAAATTTATTCCCCTTATCTAACCAAGCATAACACTTCACCCATTTTACCCTGTAGATTAGCTTTTGATCTCAAAAATATTCCAAATAAATATATATTAATACATCATGAGCTTGACCCTATCTTATGTGAATTCCTGGTACTCCTAAATTCCACTAATTACTGGGAATACTTTTCCTTATCCATCCAAGCATAATTGAAGAAGCTTACCAAATGAATTGGCAGAGGTGAACCCTTGTAATTCTGGCGAGGTGTCAAGTAACCTTGGGTTGGCTATTGATCCCCAGGCAAATTTGATTTTCTGTACTTCCACTTATCTTTTGGCTCATGGTCTTCTGGAAGAGTGCTTCATGGAACCTTTCCTTTTCATCACTCTTCTTCCCCTGAATTGTGATTTCAAATGTTTTGGGGAGTGATTGGCTTACACTCAGCATCCCCCAGATTCTTGCAAGTATGAAATGTTCATTCTATTTTATATCACAATCCCAAAACCTACAGACTATCTTCAACAGCCATTGGAACTGTTTAACCATTATTGCATCATTAGGGGGCAGTAAAATTTTCCATTATTTAACCACTTCTTTCAGAAATATTCTGCAATGGTATTTAATTCCATTTGTGGTGCCTTCATGGCATCTGATACTCATACAGGACCACCTGGAGCCTCTCCTCCTTCTATGAAAACTTTCCTATGAGAAGTTAAACTAATTATTACCCTCAGTTCCTTAATAGTAAAAAGAATACATACCATTTTGTATGGAAGTCTACATGGCTCCTTGGCTACATGAAAAGCCAACAAGAAGCTGTGGTGGAGAGCAAACTTATCAGAAGACTCAAGCTTCAAGTCCTGGTTTCTCCAAGGAAAACTGAAAATATTTGAAGCTTTGGGGAGTTGCTAACAGTCTACATTGACATTACTAGCAATAACAATAGCACCTAGACTTATATACCATTTTACAGGGCTTTACAGCCCTCTCTAAGAGTTTTACAGAGTCAGCATATTGCCCCCAACAATTTAGGTCCTCATTTTACCCAATTTAGAAGGATGGAAGGCTGAGTCAACCTTGAGTCTGGTGAGATTTGAACTGCCAAATTGTAGGCAGCCGGCAGTCAGCAGAAGTAGTCTGCAGTACAGCATTCTCACCACTGCGCCACCGCAGCTCATACTAAACCAAGTCTTCCTATTTTCTTAATACAAACTATTACTACTTCCTGTTTTCTCAGTGCAAACTATAAGGATACATAGATATTTGAAGTATCCTGATTTGTAAATCAGTAAGCCATTTATTTCATCAATAAGATTTGCCACTGGATTCAGAACAAGTCATTGAGTATATTTACAGACATTTATGTAGCTAAGATAATTTTCCAGCAAATGTGCCGCTTTGTGACAAGATTGGTTTGAAATAACACCACTAATTTGCAGATAGAAAATTAGGCCATTTCTGTTCAGTTTTGGAAAGGGCAATTTTAATGTGTATATTGTTCCAAGAGAACATCACATATTTTCAATGACTACTTCAGCTTCAACCACAACAATACACGAGCGCACAATAGATACAAACTTAAAGTGAACCGCTTCAAACTTGATTGTAGAAAATATGACTTCAGCAACAGAGTGGTCAATGCCTGGAATGTACTATCTGACTCTGTGGTTAAATCCCCAAATTTTTAACCTTACACTGTCGACTGTTGACCTCACCCCATTCCTAAGAGGTCTGTAAGTGCACCAGCGTGCTACCGTCCCTGTCCTAATGGTCCCTTTTATTCATATTCATTTCATGCATTCAAATCATGTTTATAATTATATATATTGTCTAATACGTGCTTGATAGATAAATAAATAAATAAATAAATAAATAAATGAATGAATGAATGAATGAATGAATGTATAGCAGTGATGGCGAACCATTTTCTTCTTGTGTGCCAAAAATGGTGGCACGCGTATGCTAGAACGCACACGCATGCCAGCACACAACCTCCCCATGCACACTGCACTATGCATGCGTGCATGTGCCCTACCATTGGGCCGTTTTTCACCCTCCAGAGATTTCAGGTGGCTTCCCTGAAGGAAGCCCAATGGGTCTTCCGGTTTGCCTGTTGGGCCGTTTTTCACCCTCCAGAGGCCTCCTGAAGGCGAAAAATGTCCCAAAGAGCAAACCAGTAGTTAGTTCCCAAACTTCCAGTTTGCCCGTTGGTCATTTTTCGCCCTCCGTAGGTTTCCCTGAAAGCTCCTGAAGCCTCAAGAGGGCGAAAAATGGCCGAAAATCAGCTGGCCAGTGCATGCATGCATGCTGGAGCTGACAGGGCAACACCTCACATGTCCTCAGAAATGGCTCTGCGTGCCATCTGTGGCACGCGTGGCATAGGTTCGCCATCACTGGTGTATAGGATTCCTGCTTTACCTTGTATAATTCTTATGAATATAAATGCAGGAGAGAATTTGACATATTGTATGTGAAAATCTTCAGAAACCCAGAATATATTCCTGATTTGTTGGCATGCATGAAAAGCAAAACTGTAATCAAATCAACAATGCATTATTTGGATATATGAATGGCAAGCCTATAAGAACAAATCACCTAATAGCAATATGGATTTTTATGAAAAAAAATCGTTATTTTAAGTTGCAATGGTAATGTTTACAGAATTAACAAGACCATTATTTCTTTAGTACAACAGAAACTGTAACAAGAAACCAGACAATATTGTGCAGTCTGGAGAAATAAATCTTAAAAAGGCCAGTGTAATATTCATGATTGAAATATAAATCAAAGCATTTGATGGATAAGGGACAGGTCAATGGTAAAGCTTTTTGTTCTCTATAAAATCCACATGGCAGGCAGAAAGTTTTTAAATTAATTGTTCAGGCATTTTCTTCTGATAGATGGTTCTAAAAATGAGTGTCAGATTCTTTACACTAAGTTTTACTGTACACATTTCAGTACAATGTCAGTCTAAGCACACATACACAGAAGCATCAAATATACCAATTCAGGTTTATATTTTTCAGTAATGTAGTTAAAATAAAACATATAATGCTACCCATTCAGAAATTATGAGAGTGACAATTATGCATTACAGCAGATGACCTATGGGCAAGAGATGTGGTTGCCTAACTACACTTGTCATCTGTGATACTAACTATACTAGGAACACACTTGCCTATGAGTTGGGTTACACTTGGCTGATTCATCCAAACCTTTTGCAATGCTATGGGAATCCAGTAGAGGCACAATTCATGCTGGTATTTGGTTATGAAATGAATAGATTATATAGATGGTATGGTAGCAATTACTTTAACAAGCATAACTCCTCCCCACCCCTCCCAGCCTCATCACATCTGAGGTAGTGCATAGTGATAAACAGAAATGAGTGATTGTTTGTTTGGTATTGAAGTTCACTTCAGTCTACAATGAATGATGACTTTCTTAAGCAATCATAATTATGAGGGATATTTTCAACTGAAACATTACCCAGCTAACCACACTTGATTGATATCATCATAGTCCTCAAGCAACTATAAAATAAGCAGAGAATGACTAAACCTCAAAAACTGATGTTTTGACTTTCCATTGTATTGGGTAGATTCTCATGCCAAGACAAAACAAACAAACAAAACCCAAATATAATTTGTACTAGAAAATAGTTACCACTTGCATACACAGATCCATAAGTTACTTATGTAGAGTGAAAGTGATCAAGGCAAGACTTCCAATCAAAGAACAGAGTTTTAATCATAAATCAGACGATTCTGGCTTCCTCTAGTATGTATGTATGTATTTATTTGAATTTGTCAAACAAAAACGAGAACAAGAATAAGAGAATAAAAATACAATGACAGGGACAATAGGCACATTAATGCACTTATGCATACCCCCTCTACTGACTGCTTAAGTATGAAGTAAGGACCACAGAATAATTAGTAAGCAACCACCATCAGATAGCAAGTAATGATTAGTCACAAAAGTGACTGTGAATTCTTGCTATACACAGGCCTTCAGTGAAATGCTATCCCTTGGCAACAAATGGCAATTTAAAATGGCAGGTGCCCTAACTAACACTAGCACCTGACTGAGAATCTTGGTTGTTGCTATCAAGCCTAAAGCTTCAGTCTTGATAGTTGCTCTTAGGCCTAATTCTTCAATCTTTGACTAGGCCCAAATAATTTGTGAATCATTCAGAAGTAATTTAGAGAATTTTCATTTTGAACCAAAATCTCAGACAAAATATTAAAACAAATACTGTAGGGGTGGTAAGATTCTAGGTGTTACCATGATACTGTTTAGGGTTATAATTAGGTAACAAATAGGTAAAAGAAAAGCAGACCTGAAATCAACTTAATCCAGCCTTCATTTTCTAATCTTGGGTTATATGCCTGTACATATGCTAGAATTCCCCTCCCCTTACTTGAGCTGTTATTACTAACCCCTCAGTACTCTTGGTATGGTAAGGCTGTAGCCATCTCTATTGATCCTAATTTAAAGCTGTAATTGCAAATAAAAACATCATTATTTCCCCCAGCTACCTTAATTGAAAGGATTGATTCACAGCAAGCAAAGCATGATAAGAACTTCTTCATGAACCAAACTGCTTACGGACAATTTAACACCTTAATTTCACAAGAGTCCCTCTTCTGGATAGAAAGGATAGGATGGAGACGGGAGGGGAGAAAATCTAAGCTTATGTACTCTGCCTTACTGCTAATATATTGATTAAAGATGCAACCCTGCAGCCACTAACTTGGAATAGGTTTTGTTAAACAGAATGGGATTTAGGAGCTGATGTGGTAGAATTGCAGTGCAAGATAAAGACTTGAAATATCTCTATTAAAATTTAATTTGAAACGAGCAGAAATCAAGAGCCAACCAAATCATTGCTCACTTGGGAAATGTCTGAACCTATCCTTTTTACAAATGAACTGCTCATACAGAATTCGAGAACTTTTAAAGCGTTTCATTTCAACAAATATCGTACTAAAATATATCTCCCAATTTTCTGAAAGTGGAGGAAGGTTTTGTTTTCCTACCTCATTTTTAGGATTTTAGAAGGATATTTTTTTGATGTGTGGCATTATTCCAGCATGACCGTGCTAGAGCATGGGTGTCAAGCTCGTGGTGTCATGTTACTGTCATGGGATGTTTTGTGACATTTTTCTCATTCACCAAGATGGGATGGGCGCAGCCTGCATTACTATTACTATTAGTCTTCCCATCCTTCCTATCACCATCTCCTCCCACTTATGACTGAAGGACTGTAACTTGTATCCTTACGACTTTTATTGATATTGTTTCCTGATTACTTATTTGTACCCTATGACTATCATTCTTGATGAATGTATCTTGTATTTTTATGTACACTGAGAGCACATGCACCAAAGACAAATTCCTTGACACTTGGCCAATAAAGAATTCTATTCTATTCTATTCTATTCTATTCTATTCTATTCTATTCTATTCTATTCTATTCTATTCTAGGCTAGGCTAGGCTAGGCTAGGCTAGGCTAGGCTAGGCTAGGCTAGGCTATTCATGCATCTGGCCTGCAGGCCATCAGCTTGACACCCCTGTGCTACAGAGTTAAGCTTATCTTTGGCATTCTTCTAACACTTGCCGAGGTGATGTAGCTACCTCCTCTCATTGGTTAAGGAAGTTTCCACTTGGCGGGAGAATCAAAGCCCCGCCAATGGCCAAAACATCTGACAGCTGCTATATAAAAGAGCTGTCAGATGAGCCTTGTTGTTGCCATTCTGGAGTTGCCTCCAGCCTGTTAGCTTGTTAATAAAGGCTGTGTTTGTTACGATCTATCTCACCCTCAGTCTCCTGATAGAGCACTGGTGATGAAGGTAGGATATTGAGACAATAGAGTTACTGATCTGATCTGAGGCACGCCAAACTAGCACTGCCATAAGTCACTGAGGCAACCCCACATTCTTTTAAGGATGACTACTAAATAGGGCCAAATGTAAAATTTTTAGGCTACCTCATAGATGCTGAGGGCATTCACCCGACACTGGCCAAAATAGAAGCAATAAAAAAGGTACCAACCCCCTAGCGGCAAAACCGAGTTGTAGGCATTCCTAGGTCTGCTCAACTTCTAAATGTATTTTTTTTACCCCACAAAGCCACTGTGGCAAAGCTCATTGCCTGTTGCGTTGCTCGGACTTGCCCGAACAAGTCAATCCAGCAGAGCAGTAGCAGGCAGTGGGGTATGCATGCACGGCTGGCACATAGAACAGGACAGAAAAAGGCACATTTGAGAAGTGGAGCGAAGCTGGACTGAGGTCAGTAATTTTCGCTGCAAGAAGCCTGCAGCCAATGCCTCTTTTTTTGGTTGGCTGGACTCAAGCCACACAAAAATAAAGACATGGTGGCTGCAGGCATCTCACAAAAAAGGGGGCAAGATGTGGGCTTGGGGGGAGCCACCCAGCAGCAATGGCTCAGCCCTAGCTTGCCTTCCCTGGCAACCAGCCATGGGAGGAAGGTAAGGTCACTGCTGCAGGACGATGAAAGAGGCGGTCGTGAGGGAGGAAGCGGGAAGATTAAGGGGCGGGGTCTCTAAAGGAGATGAAATGGGGTGATACATGTGACTGGTGAAGGGAGAGTGGGTAGCATGCAGGATTAGGCCAGGCCTGGGCAGAAAATCTGTAGAAAGAATAGCTGTAAAAAAAAAATCCTGCCAGGTTCTGTGGGCATGACTTGGGAGGGGGATAATGTGATTGAGTAGGCATGGCCATGGGTGATATCAAGTTGGACACACCCGCTCAGTTACTTGACCCCTCCCACCCAGCCATGCCTACAAAACCAGTAGGAAAACAATTTGAATACTATCACTGGTTCAAACATTTAGACACTGTTGTTCTTGTTGGCTCATCTATCACTATTCACATACATATTGCTCTGAGGAACTAAAGATAAAACTGAATCTGGTTATTCCCTATATTTGATGTGCATTACATAATTTTTTTTTGAATCACTCAGGTAACTTTCATCTTACTACAATCTGAAAAGCAATGGATCATCATATGTTGTTTATACAAAATGAAACAAAGTCAACCTCTTTTTTTGTTCTTCTTATCTATGTTCAACAGTTCAGAGGCTGTTGAAGACTGTCAGAATAACCCATCTTTTTCGTCTAAAAAACAAAAGTCATAGCCTTTCTTTCCTTAAACAAATATGTGAAATAATATTTTCTCTTTCCATCTGTCTTTCTCCTAAAGTATGTTTCACCAACATGTACAACTACAAGGGAACTATACTGTTTTATATTTTAGCTATTTCCCCCCCCCCTCCTTTTCTTTCCATAGCCTCTTAATAGCTTGACAGGAGAAATATAGGAAAGATATAGCCGTATGATTAACAGTGATGAATGGGGGTAGGGGGAGAAGCTGAAAAAGAAAGATGTGGCTTAAAGCCAAGTTCCAAAGAGAAACAGAATCTCTGGCTTTTTCTTATCTCCAGAGTAAAATTAAGTTACAAAAACCTTTAGTGGAAAGTTTGCACGCGTTCAGTACCATTGGCATGGTTGACAGAAATAGCATATATTTTTCTTAGTTTATATGATATAGATTTAAAGGCACAGCAAGCTCCTTCACTACCTATTGGCTTGGTAAAAATCTCTTAAACCCTGCCGCTCATAAAGTATGGGAAAGGAATGCTGAATGCAAGTGGAAATCTCTTGCTGTTGGAATCAGCACTAAGCTGCTGGTTGAAGCAAGCCGTTTTCCTCCAATATGTTGGGCCTGCAAAACGAGATGGCACTCATAGTTCTTTCTGTTGCAGTGTGTATGGTCCTCTCTCTATGTAGGAATATTGTGCATGCCTATCCAAACATCGCAGTGCTCAGAAATGTGACATTAAAAAATAAGCAAAGTCCAACATAGTCAACATTTCTATTCAAAGGTTGCCTTTTCAAACTGGAGTAGGAAGAAGGACGAGCGCCTAGCATTATTCAAAGTTAAGTTCTTACATAACTTTAACATTGTATGAAACTTATGGTAGCTTTGCAGAATAAAAAAAAACACAGCACATTTCTTTTAATTGTTTTAACATGATTCTTACCTGCCCTTTGTGGTTTATGAGGTTAGGATGCTGGGTTGGAGATTCCACTCCTGGGGGAAGGATATTGCAAAATCTCCATTCCCACTCACTCTGGGGCCAGCCACAGGTGGTATTTGCTGGTTCTCTGAAATACTCAAATTTTCCACTACCGGTTCTACAGAATCTGTCAGAACCTGCTGGATTTCACCCCTGGCTCCAGCAGGAATGAGGTAGGGACCTGGCCTTTGAATAAAAAGTCTGATTAAAGGTATTATGATTAGAGTTGATTCCCAAACCTTCGACTAAGGAGAGATGGGTAAGGTAATCTGGATTGAGTTCTCATTTCTAGTCATTGTAATAGATAAGGAACTAGTTCCATTCTTTTGGCTCCTCAAGGCTGATTCTGATCCATTTCTCCAGACCTCTGGGTCAACAGAGAGTCAGAATATGGGAGTTGCAGAAAATAACCCTGTAATACTTTACCTAAAACACTGTAAGGGAGAGAAGGAGAATTAATTTAGTGACAGCTAAAAAATCTCGAATTATTTCTGTGTTCTGGCCACCATTGCAGAAAATCTTAAGGATGAAGAGATCATAGGAATTGAAATTCTTATTTACCATAGTCCAGATAGCTCTGACTCATTAACAGCAGTTTGGGTGGTTTCTAGCATGGTAGTCTCTGAACTGCATTAGATACAGTAGTTAAATTAGCATGCTAATTATTCCACAGAAAGCATCTTGCATTTCCCTCTTAACCCCATCAAGCAGCAGCATTATAACTTCTTGCAATTATCTCTTCCCTTTTTTTGGATCTCTTTTCCACACTGACACAAACAAAAGCCACTGAGGCTATCTATGAAATAGTTCTCATTCTGCAATGCTTCACCCCAATTCTATACCAGCTGTAATCAAACCCTGTTAAAATATAGTACAGTTTTACAGGAACAAGATTTTTTTTAATATATAGAGGTAATCCTCAATCCTACAACAGTTTGTTTAGTAACCATTCAAAGTTACAACAGCACTGAAAAAAGTGACTTATGGCCAGGGGTGAGTTCCTCTTACCTTTCCTACTGGTTCACGTTGTGTCAGAAGTGCGCATTTCCCCCATCACATCCGGGTCCAAACCCTCTGCGCATGTGCAGAAGGCTTTGCCCATGTGCACAGGGTTCTTTTCCAAATGCTTTCAAGCAGCGACAATCGGAGGTCCAGTTTGGGGATGTAACCAGGCAGCCATCACTGCCGGTTCAGCAAGCAGGGGCAAATGTTTGCCACCAATTCAGCTGAACCGGTCCAAACCGGCAGCAACCTACCACTGCTTATGGCCATTTTTCACACTTATGACTGTTGCAGCATCTCCATGGTTATGTGGTCAACAGACGCTTGGCAACTGATAATCATCTGATTATGTTGGTTGCAGTGTCCCGGAGTCACATGATCACCTCTTGCAACCTTCTTGCAAACAAAGTGAATGGGGAAGATGGATTCATTTAACAACCATGTTACTAACTTAATAATTACAATGCTTCACTTAACAGCTGTGGCAAGAAAGGTCGTAAAATGGGGGCAAAATTCAATGTCTCCCTTGGCAGCATAAATTTGGGGCTCAATTGTGATCATAAATCGAGGATTACCTATATCTTTTCTCTGTCTAGTTGCACAGTCAGCCAAATGTTTAGAATGTATTTTGTCCACCTATCAAGACCTTCCCAAAGGACTTGGAAGAGACAGATATTGTTGTTTGATGGTGTCAAAAGTAGCGTCACAGAATGTAAGCTGCCTTTTGCAACTGAGCGATGGTGCTTTGGTCAAAGCTTATGGTGTTCAACTGGTACTCCAGATGTTTTGGGATTGTACCCAAGGCACCTACCGTGTTTCCTCCTAAATAAGACCATTTTTTGAATTTATATTTTGCTCCATTAGGGCTTATTTTTTGGTTAGGTCTTATTTTTGAGAAAATACGATACTAAATGCATCTGTCTGGCTGATGCTCTTACCTGGGGCTTATTTTTGAGGTAGGGCTTTTATTATGAGCATCCTGAAAAAATCATGCTAGGACTTATTTTCCGGTTGGGTCTTTTTTTCAGGGAAATACGGTATTACTATTAACATTATCTTTGCTTTCTTTTGTCACAGCTGTTTCACTTCTATTTACAGGTTTTTGTATTTTGTCATTTTCTCCAGTTCTTTCTTTGGTATTCTGCTGTCTCCAGTGCTGCGACATCCAACATCCAAACCTTTTTTGTTTTTACTTTTTTGTCTTTCCTAGTCTGGTGTGTTATATGGCAGATGATTTTCTCTTTGAATTCTAAAATCCTTTAGTTTAGTTTCTTCATTTTTTATTACTTTGCCTATTTTGTGGCCCCCGGTAGCTCTTGGTTTCAGGCAAATGGTATTTCTTGCAGATATTCCAAAGCATCATTGTTGTTGCTTTGTCATGCTGTTGCTTCTAACCCCTCTAAGTTCTTGCAGCAGCAAGCTAGGCAGCCCTCTGCTCCTTCAGCTTCTTTGCAGAGATTGCTGGCTTCTCAGTTCTGGTTTTGTATCAGTGGTGGGTTTCAATTTTTTTTACTACCAGTTCTGTGGGCGTGACTTGGTGGG
>JANHFT010001564.1:250871-280730 GCA_032467955.1 Pseudoxenodon macrops
CAACATCATGAATGATGGACCTTTAAAAAGGATTTTTACACCATTAAATTCAGTTTCCTGTTTAATGGAGGAATTCAAATTTTAGCATCATACAGTGGAACCTCGGTTCACGACGGTAACCCATTGCAGGGCCTCAGTCGGCACTCAATTTGGTCATGAACAGAAGCAAGACTAACTGTGCATGTATGCACACACACAAAAAATAGCGCTAAAGGGGAAATCACTGTGGCAGGGAAAATTACCACTGCTATATTTGATCGTCAACCGAAGATATGTTCATGAACAGAGTCAAACATTTAGTAGATTTTTTTGTTTGGAAACCGATTTGGTCGTGGACTGAGGCGTTCGTGAACTGAGGTTCCACTGCATATAGACATCTAATTAATGAATAGGTTAAAATGATAACTTTTGAAGTTTTCTTTCCACACCCTATCATGGTAAGCTATGTTATCCAAATGAACATCTGTTTAAATTAGCCTGCTTCACCTTCACATCCAGGACTCATGTAAATCCATTGCTCATCACTAAATCCTGTGTAGTATCCGTAATAGTAGTCCGGGCTTCTAAAACCTTCATATTCACAGAACGCCTTTTCTATCACCAGAGAATAAATAATTAGTTTTCTTCTCACATATATACATGTATATATACCGTAACCAGAGGTGGGTTCCTACCGGTTCTAACCGGTTCTTTAGAACCGTTAGTAACTCGGCGATGACATCACAGAGATGGTTCCTTCGATGTCTCCGTGGACACCGCCATTTTGGATTTGGATTTCTGTGTGCGTGCTTTGCACGCCCATGCGAGGCACGACCCCTCATAGGGTTCCCCCCTCCCAAGAGTAGCCTTTAGATCTGTGATAAAAGCCTGTTACTTATAAGCTGTTTTAGGTTTACTGACTAGTTGATATATTTTTTAACAGAAACATTCAAAACGTATGTTACAGAAACACAGATTTGCACTTTATGGGCATATCTAAACCCTCATACGTTTGGTGGTGTTTTTTGTTTTTTTGGAGAGAGTTTTAGTTCTGTAGTAAAAATGTTACTGATAAGCTGCTTCAGATTTACTCACTAGTTGATGTCTTTTGAAAGAAAAGTTCAAAAAGATATATTAAAGAAACACAGATTTATGTTGTAAATCTGCATCCGACTGAAGTCCATGGCACATTTCCAGTGTAGATAGGTGCTTTAATCATGAACATGATGATTGCCTTTGTTTTTACAGGCGATATAGTGGTTCAAAGGCCTCATCCAATCCCAATGATGCTTGTCAGCCTTCTTCCAATGCAGTCTGTGATTTCAGATAGAATTACAATCAGAAAGCATTACAAACGAGTACACAGGACTGTTTTTAGCTGCCAGCTGCTTGATTTGGCTTCCAAAATACTCCTCCAAAATTGCAATTGTATATCTGTTTTAAACAATGAATAGAAATATAGTTCCAAAACATTGTTTGGCACATTTTTTCTGGCACTGAAAAGCGGCCATTAAAACCCTTCCTTTCCAGAAGAGAAAACAGAGACTGGGTTTACACGTTCTATGCAGAATGTCCTAAATGTATGTTTGTCATAGAGATTTCCTGCATCTTTCACATGGCCAATGTTAGTCACCGCCAGAAGCAACTTTGGTTAAGCCCTAACTAGACCAGAAGAAAGTTGTCAAAGGCAGCAAAGGCAAAACATTCCTCAAAGTTCCAATTTATTAAGAGACCCATATTGGCACATCTGTAGAAACCTGAATCTGAAGATTTCCAGGTTTCCACCACCCAGTTGAAAGTTCAAGATCTTGGCCCCACACCCACAAGTACATCACATGGTCCAATCATTCACTGCCAAGATGGCAGCTTTGCCTACCCAGTTCCAGTCAGGTGCAGAGACAAAGGATGACCTTGACTTTCTAGAAAGAATTTTGTTATGGCTACATATCCCCAACTCCATACTATCCCGTCTCCCATTTTCCCACAATAGAAAATGCATATTAGATTAATAGAAGTTGTTGCAGGCCAAAGATCCAACAGAAACATGGTTGCGGGCCTGACATGTACATTTATTGATTTATCCACAAATGTATTATAGCTTAGTGGAATGGAAAAGTTGGCATTTCAACCAATACTCACCAAAGAATTGAGCCCCTTGTAAAGCTAATTTATTTATTTTATTTTTCAAGCACGTATTAGATAATATATATAAGTATAGACATGATTTGAATACATGAAATGAATACGAATAAAAGAGAATTAGAAGATATGTGTAAGATTGCATGTGGTTCCATATCTTCTCAGGAGTAAATCCAAACCGAGTTTCATGGAGTTATTCCTAAGGAAGTAACTACAATACAGTAGCCTGTATGTGATATGAGAAGAAGAAGAAAATAGAAAAATAACATTTTGGCACAGTCAAGCAAACAAACCAGAATTCTGCTTTTCAGTAAGAAGGAAGATTCATTCTCTCCATTTTGAACTGCATGTATTTCTTTGCACACCAAGTATAACAGGCAAGAGGGGCCCACTATAAAAGAGCCAAGTCTCTAGATAGGAGATTTTTCATTTGTTTGCCTCTTATAGAGAGAAGGGGAGATCAGTTCCCATTTGCATTGTCCCTATTTTGAGTAATTAATGTATCTGGGTACTCCCCCTCCCCAACTCTTCTAAGGTAAAAAATGACCTTGTCAAAACTTAGATTACAAAATCTTAGTTACTAAGCAATGGAGAGGGCCCCACTGGGATGGCATCCCAGCTCCTGAAATGGTATGTATAGTAAAAACTAATAAAAATGGTGTCAGAGGCTTGCAGGCTTCCAAGTCCCCTGCTGTGTGACCCTCTGATCCCAATTTATTAGCTGAACCCAGGGAAGCAGACAAACCACTCTGGCTCCAGACTGTAGGCTCCAAGAAAGAAATAATGCAAGGCCCAATGCAATGGCTCCAGAGGACAGGAGGGAAGGGGAGGGAACTTGCTGGAAAGTTTTCAGATGAAACTGAAATGAGGTGGTGGGGGAAGGGAGATCGTGACAAGATGCATCTGAGGAGCGAAATGGGTTGTAGATCTCTCAGGGATTCACTTAGCAATCCTCCCAACAAGGAAGAAAACCCACTTTTAAAACAAAAGCAACCCATCTCTGCTTGGTGATTGCTCAGTTTTGGTTTAAGAAAGGAAGCCATTTTCTTTTAAGCTTCCATGTCCAGAACTCTTGCGTTTAGTCCAGAACCCATAGGATGAATGGGCTGTTTCATCGCCTTCAGCCAAGAAGCTAATGCAGGGCCCTAGTGTGGGGGAAAAAAACCCAGAATGAAAATAGGGCCTGTTCTTTGAAAGATACAGGAAAACCAACTTGGATAGTATTCACAAGGGCTTGATTGTGCATGTCCCGAGATTTAATAGCACTAAAGGTATCCAATAGCATTGTAACATTGGTAATATGTGTTCCATATAGTAACTGAGTTCCTTTCCAATGACAGGGTCACTAAGTGAGCACATAAAAGAAAGAGAGAGAGAGAGAGATTTTTTCTATGGGGCTCACTGCTCTCCCATTCAGATAAAGTTCCCTTGTACAATTATGCCACTGTTACTTTCACTCCAGTTTGCACTGCTGTGCAAACTCCAGTTTGCACCACATCAGTTGGCAAATGATGTATTTATTATCATTTATTACCATCATATTTGAAAATGATGGCTAACCAGAGGAACTGGTGTACATTTCTGTTTATATCATCAATTTGTTTTCCAGGATACAGGCCATACAAAATATGTGCCATAACACACAAATTAATCAAGCAAATAAGCTGTAGGGGAAGTCTTTAGGAAATTTGAATGTTTCCCTCCTGAATTTACTAGCTTGTGTGTAACAAGCTTCATGTTCACCACCTATAAGGTGTTCCGTGGTGGAAACAATCTCCATCATTAAAGTTTTAGGGAGACATAATATCAGGGATATTATTTTATGAGATTGACCTATTTTCCTAATGAGAAAATGGTGGGTGTGATATTTCAAAGAGCACAAAAAATGCATATCTGAACGCACACCTGCATCACACATATGGGGAAACAAAACAAAAAAAATTATACATAGATATCATTGGGAAAGCTGCTATAGCAGAATGTAGGCCTAAATAATTATTAAGTGGCAAAAGCAATTCAAAAAGCCTCTCCTCTTTTGAGATTTGGCATTTAAAGCAAAAAACAATGCAATAGTTACATATGGTTTAAACTGTTTTATTTGATTTTGAGGTATAGATTAAAGAGTTAACAGCCATGGTACAAATGATTAACTGTTGTTTCTCTCCCAAAACTGCAGATATTGACTCTGATGCTAGTTATATTTTTTTCTGTGCCAGCACTGATTTGTTAGGGACTTACTGATACTTTATCTTGATGTTACATCATAGATTAGATGTGACTGTTCCTCCTCCATTGCCACTATTTAGTTCTGTCTCAATAAAAAGCTAATCTATTGTTTTATTTAAGTCAAACTGCAGATGTTTTCACACATGGCGTTTAATGCAATGCCAGGTTTCATTGCATCTACTCCCACAGTAGGCTCTGTGCTTATTACATAATCATAAGAAACACAGAGGTATATAGGAACCTGCTGAACAACTTCAGACTATTTGCTTATCTAGGCTAAACAGCTTCTCTCATTGCTTACTACAGATCAAGCCTTTAGAATAGTGGTAGTGTTATTCTCCAAAATATCCAGAGATGGTCTTTTGGTATCCTTAGCATATAGTGAATCATCTCATCAAAGGATTGCAGTTGATGGATGATGAAAGGTTTGATTGTTTAGTAAATAGACATTAAATGTTCTCTCTGGGACATTTTTTTTAGGACTGGATCAGAGGTGGGTTCTGAATCTTCTTACTGCTGGTTTGCTTAGGGTCGTGCTTCGAGCGTGCGTGCAAAGTATGCGAGCACGCGCAGGCGCTGCAATCAAAAATTCACTTCTGCGCATATGTAGAAGCAAACATTTTGCGCATGCGCAGGAGTAAAATTCAAAATGGTGGCGCCCACCAAGACACCGAAGAAACCGGCTATGTGACATCATCACGGAGTTATTACCTACTCTATAGAACTGGATAGAACTGGTAGGAACTCACCTCTGGACTGGACCATGTCCACATTACTATTAATTACTTCCTGTTCCAGCAGATTTACTTCTGGGAAACTGGTAGACTACCTTCAAAATATTTAGATCCGTATGGTCTGAAGGAAGAATGGCATGGTCCATGTTTTCCTTAATATCCTTATATGACCTTATTATTTAGTCAATAAAATGTGATTAACTTTTAATTAAAAAATAGATTCCTGGTGGCTAAAGAGCCAAAATAAGATCAGCAGGTGCTGACCTAAACAGCACCTGCCGAGTCAAAATTAACACTAATGTTTATATTAAAAATTAATATTTGTGTATCATTTCCATTTATATATTCTTTTTTCTTTTTGGATATTCAAGAAGATTTAAATGTAAAGATGGTTAAAAATACTGAAGCTGTAGGAAAAGAGAGAACCCAGAGGAATTTGGGGTTTTCACTTTATTCCTAATAAAGTGCTTTAGTTTTAGCTAAACAGACTTGCCATTATTAACATGCAATGTTAGTATGAAAATGCACAGGTTAAGTAAGTAGTTGTTATGTTTAGGTTGGTGCAAGGGTCCAGTTTGAGTGAAAGGGAACTGCACAAACAGTCACTATAGATCAGTGATGGCGAACCTATGGCACGCGTGCCACAGGTGGCATGCGGAGCTATTTCTGAGGGCAAGCTATTTCTGTCAACTCCAGCGTGGTTGCCAGCTGATTTTTGGCCATTTTTCACCCTCCAAAGGCTTCAGGAGGCTTTACTGAAGCGTCCGGAGGGTAAAAAACAGCCCAACAGGCAAACCGGAAGTCCCATTGGGCTGTTTTTTCACCCTCTGGAAGGCAAAATACAGCCTAATGGGGAGATGCGTGCATGTGTGTGTTGTGTGCTGGCACGCGTGCGCGCACTACCATTTTTGGCACGCAAGAAGAAAAAGGTTAGCCATCACTGCTATAGATAATAGGATAAACCATATACCAGTTTGCTATGGAAATGCCACTGTTATAGGCATGTTGGGGGATTTTTTCACTTGCTTAGATATACGTAAATGACCAAAAGTGGATTGGCCAATGTGATTTCATTGAACATTTGACATGCTTGTCTGAAATTAACTATGAAAACTTGCTTGTATATGTTTCAGGGCCTTTCATGTGACAGATGAAACCATAGGAAGGAATCATAGAATCCTAAAATGTAAAAGTGTGAAGAGATTCTAGAAATCATCTAATCTACCCAAGTGAGTAATATCCAGCTAAAGTGTACTTCCTTCTAGTTTAAACCTTTTTTAAAAAAATCTAGGACCCTGGAAGAATGCTGATATCTTCTTCTTCATTCATCTTGTATAGCTCTTCAGATATATCAAGATAGCTACCATGTCTCCTGGCTAAACATATTCAGGGCCCTCTACCATTTACAATATATATTTTTTGTTTCCAAGCCCTTTATTTACTTGGTTTTCCTCTGGGCATACTTCATTTTTCTAAAACAGACTGCCCAGGACTGGGGTTAAAGTTGGATACAATATTCCAGGTTCAGTCTGACCAGCACAGACTAGAGAAAAACAATGTTTTCTCTTGGTCTTGCAACTATCTTTCTGTTAATAAAACCAAGGGTAGCATTTGCCATGTGACTCTCTGTGATGAAGACATCACACTGTTGGCTCCTGCTCAGCTTTTGATTCACCAAGACACTAGATTCCTTTTGTCCAGTATGGCCCCACCAGTACGGTTCCTTCCACCCTATGAGCAGGATCATAGCTAGACAGTTTTGCAGGAATGCAGCCTAAAGCAGCACTGAATTTGGAGTTTATATGAACCATCAAAGAGAAAAGGAATAGTAGCTAGACATGAACAAACAGCTTATAACTTGTAGCACAAAAGAAGCAAACTTTTTATGCTGATCTCAATATGAAAAAGCAATGTGAGTTAATCTTTATTTGGTGGATTCCAAAATCTATTTTCTTTTTTCTTTTTTTCTAGCCAGACTAGAGAATTTTGCTTGGGGCCCCTTGTCATTTTATTCATATTACTTCTACTCATTAACTTCCAGTGACCCCTATAGTTGCTCTTGTAAAAACAAATAAGAAATTTTTCCATTCAACCTTCAATGAAGAGGCAGTGAAACAACAATCCTCTTATGACAGTTGGTGAAAACAGCCAGGCTTTATATGGGCTGTATGTGCCTATGCATGTGGGCACAGAGGCCATTCCAAAACCTTTTGCTCTCATTTTCCCATGACTTGAGACTAACTATTCCAGCAGTTAAATGAATGATACGTTCCTCTTCATTGTTCAGCTTCAGAATCAAAGCTCCCAAGTTATTATAAAAACCATCAAGGCTGTTGCGAAAACATCCAGCTTATCTTGGGGAAAAATCAATATCCATGTGGGTTTGGGGCTTTGATGGGAAATGTGCAATGTCACTTTTTTTAGAACACAGTTCAATTCTCAGTATGACTCATGGATGGGCCACCATAGAAGTCTCAAGAACTGTCTGTGCATCTGCATTCTGTGCCAGATGTTGCTTCTGAATTCTCTTTACGGGTAGCCCCATGTAGAGTGCATTGCAATAGTCCACACAAGGGATGACCAGGACCTGAGTGAGTGAGTGCAGGAACTCCCAATTCAAGAAAGGGTACAACTGGTGCACAACACAAAGTTGTGCAAAGGCTCTCCTAGACACAACTGCCTGTTCTTCAAGCAGAAGTCATGAGTCCAAGAGAACCCCCAAGTTGCACATTGGGTCTGGGATGGTGCAACCCATCCATCACTAAAGATGTTAAAGTCCTGGCACTCAAAACTCCATCCACCCTGAGCTACTTAGTCTTACCAGTGTTCAACCAAACTCTATTGTCTCCCATCCAGATGCCCATAGTCTCTAGGGAATGCAAGAGGCAAGATTGCATCACTTGGGTCAATGGGGTGTGAAGATGCAACGTTGGATATCATCAGCATTCTGATGGTACCTCAACTCATGTTGACAGCTAATCTCATCCAGTGGCTTTATGTAGATGTTAAAAAGGAGTGGAGAGAGTACCAAACCCTACGGTATGCCACAAAAAAAGTAGCCATGGACTAGATCTCTCACTCCCTATCAACACCAGAGGAAATCAGTGCAAAACATAGTGATCCAAATCCTGCAGCTGGTCCAAAAGGATAGTTAATGGTATCGAAGATCACTGAGAAATCAAGAAGATCAAGGATGGATGCACTATTCACATCCTGCTTTAGTCTGAGATCATCAAGTGTGCTTTTTCTGTCCCATAGTTAGGCCTGAATCCTGACTGGAAGGGATTGAGATAATTCATTTCATTCAAGGCTCTGCCAAGCCACCATCATTTCTACATCTTCTCTAGAAAGGGAAGATGGGAGGCTGAATAAAAACTGTCCAGACAGGTGGGATCAAGAAATGTGTTTTTTTTTTGGAGGGGGCAAACCAGGACCTCCTTAAAAGGTCCTAGAAATGTCTCTTCTACAGTAAAGAATTCATTTTTGCCTGAACCCACCTGGCAGTCATCATCCTGGAGGCATCTAGGAGTGGCAGATCTAATTGATTGGCTGTACTGACAACATCGAGGTCCCTGTCCATTCCTGAGATCCAAAAGGATTGAACAGTTCCCGGATAACTAGGTAAGTCCTTTAGCCAAGCATCTCTAATTCATCCATGGGTTTCAACTGGGAACGAATCCAAGTGACTGTCTTTTCAGGTGTTCAAAAAATTTCTCTGCACAGTTCTGAAGATGATCACTCATGACCTCCTCTCTCAGGATGGGATGGGTGATCCTGATCAGGGTTGCCAGGTGAAGCTCTGTGGGCACAATAAGGATGGAGAAATAATGGTATTTCACCACTTTTAGTGTCACAAGGTAGGCCTCAATAGCAGCTCTAAGTCACGTCCAATCAGATTCATCCCTCATTTTCCTCTGACTCTTCTCAAAACGTAGCATGAAAACGATATCTTGCCAGGCCACAGGTGTGCTTGCCTCTTCTTCTGTTAAAGAAGTCTCATTCTTTTTCCCATTAGTTTATTGCTTCACTTAGAGACAGTATCTTGAAATAAAACAGATTCCCAAAGTTGCTGTTTGCATATTTTTTTAAATTCCAATACTGAAAAACAGAAAAATATATTGTCGCCAGTCAAAAAGTATTACTGATGTGTAAACATATATCAAGAAATATGTAAAGAAAAAAGAGGACGTAAAAGAGAAAAAAGGTGCAGCAAACAATACAATTAAAGAATTGTAGTTTTCAAAAAGAGAATGTACCCCATGAGAAACCCAGTATCTGTTCTTTATAATATAAACTCTTCAAGCAAATCCCATTCAGTGCAATTATCTGCATAGGTAAAGTTCTTTTACAATTTAGCCAGAAGAAAACCCCAGAATAATATTGATTGTTTGTTTGTTTGATTGATTGATTAGTTGATTGATACAGACACACAAATGGATAGTAATTATTAGAAAGAAGGAAATGGTGGCTATAAATGACCTTAAAGGCAAAATATAATTACCTGATTATCAAAAGTGTGGATCATAAATATGAGGGCCATGCTCATTCCTTATATTGTTGAGTTGTGAAACAACTTTTTTTTTCTTGACAGGTGGTGAAAAAGAAGGAGAGGGACGCACAAACTCAGTTGCTTATCTGAATGGGAACATGTTATCTTTTCCTCTCTCACACTTGAGTGTACATGGTGGGGAGGAACCAGAAGGGTTTAAAACTAAACTCACCTTCTGCTGTTGCAATGTTTATTATCTTTGAAATGAACCATGGCTTTTTTGCAGTCTGCATGTACAGTATATGGGAACAAAGGCTAAACAGTATTGCTAGCCAAAAACATGTATGTTTTCACAGGATTTAAGAGAAAATTATCCATCCTTTAATCTTCAGACAGTGGTTGGAGAAAAGAGGGTTGAAGAAAATTGGGAGGGTTTTTACTTTACTTTATTTATTTATTTTTTGCTAGGGCTCATAAAAACTTTAAATAGTATGTTAAATAGTCAGATTTCTTGGAAGTGTACATTACAGTACAATAAACTCCTCTACATTCATTGTAATTCATCACAGGATTTGAAGATTTATAGAGACACCTGGCTGGAAAGAGATGGTATTTGTGAGTTGTTAAAATAAGACAGATAAATAGGCAGACAAACAGATGACAGAAGGCAGTACTCATGTACTGAAAGAGGGAAGGAAAAAAACGGTAATCCATTTTAGGATGATAATCAGAAGTGGGATTCTACCTGTTCTAACCCGGTTCTCTACGGTAGAATCAGTTGTTAACTTTCTAAGCAGTTTGGAAAACCAGTTGTTCAAAGCAATCTCCTTTTGCTTTTTCCACTTTACAGGGTTAATCCTGTAAGGAATTACAACATTCTAGTGTTGTTTTTAGTCTAATCTTTATTGCCCTACTTACAGAAACTGCCTCTCCTTTAACTCATATTACATTCTTGGTAGTACGGCAAATAAGCCACGCCCACAGAACTGGTTGTTAAAACATTTGAATCCCACCACTGATGATGATGGTTCTAAGGAGAAGTTTACAAACATTTTAAACAAGAAATCAAATGAAATAGCTTCTTGCTGCCCTTGTGACCTTCCACCTGAGATGAGAGCACATTTAACCACTAAACGTAAAAAAAAACCTAGGGAAAATCAGATAGGAACATTTTATGTACTGCTTTGAGAAGAATCAGCCTATCTGACCAGGAGCAAGTCAGAACAGAAACAGAACAGAAACACCCAAAGAGCTACAACTGTGTTTAAAACAACTAGCTATTATAGGTAGAATGAAAAACATACAAAACTAAGGCTTTTTGCTAAATTAATGAATGGGTACTGAGAAAAAATGTTCCCATATGTTCTGTGGGGTTTAAATCAGAGGTGGGTTCCTACTGGTTCCATTCAGTTCTATAGAACTGGTAGTAACTTGGTAATGCCTTAATGAAGCCGATGTCTCCATAAGCGCCACCATCTTGTATTTTGCTTCCGTGCATGCGCAGAAGCTAGTTTTCAATTGCTGCATGCGCACACGCTTCAGGTGTGCACATGCAGCATGACCCTAAATGAACTGGCAGCAAAAATATCTGGAACCCATCCCTGGTTTAAATGGATAAGTTTATACATATTCTGGAATAGCAGACCACAAAAACTTTAGGGCCACCATCTCTGGTATAAGGGATGTAGAAAATATTAGTTCTTTGCTCACATTTGGAGGCCATCTATATTACTGCAGCCTGGAACAAATAGCCCTAAATAATTTAAAATTTTTGATCTAATTTTAAAGGCTTGTGATGGTTGGCAACAATTCACACATGCAGAGCAGGAAAATTTGTGCAAATGTATTTGTGAATCTATAAGTGTTATGCAGAAGAAGTAAGATATTATTTTCCAAGGGTCTAGAACAGTACTGATCTCATAATATGTTTTGCGCTATTACTAGGAATGTTTCCATTTTGTTTTCAAATTGTGTGGCAATGACTAAGTGTAGTGGTGCTTAAAAGTTTGGGAATCCTTCTGAATTGTCAGTCTTTCTACATAAAACTGTCCTAAAATGTGACATCTCTAGATAAGTCTTAAAACTAGATAAAGACTACCCAGTTGCACAAATGAGCCAAGGACATTATATATTCATTTGTTGAGGAAAAATTATTCAAGGGTCATAATTATTTTTTAAAAATTCAAAATTGTTCAGAAATATTTAAGCACCGCTCTATATCTCATTTGAACAGATGTATGGACATGCGTGGACACATGCATTGTATGTAAAAGAGAATGCAAGAATAATATTTAAAATACTGAAAAGAAAAAAGAGGCCTTCATGTCCAAATAATATGTCAAATTTGTTTTTAGTGGAATGCTTTTCCCATGCCCAGCACGTTAGTTCCTCATGTGGAAGACAGAAATATTCATCAGATTAGATATAACTGGCTTCTGCATCTTGAAACTGCTGGTCAATGGAATATTCAATTAGCAGACTGAAAAAAAGAGAGTTCTGGAAATTCTCTGAAGTTCATAGTAATAAATTAAAAGGGGAAAAAAATCTCAGAACCAAGTGAGAGTTTAACAAACAATAAAGAAATCTGTTACTTAGCTAAGTTTATTGTTACAAACTTTTGCTTCCAAATTACACCATTAAAATTTATGTGCCAACATTCAGTCTTTGAATTGGCCTTTTGCGGGCATAAAAGAAAAACTGGACAATATGATTCCATATAGACAAGTCTCAATTAGTTGTTTGAAAATTGAGCTATAGCTATATTATTTGTGTTTTAGTTTTAATTAATTTTCCCCTCCTTGTTAGTTTGTTTATTTGTAGTCATATTTTTTCTTTAGCTGTACAAATGCAATATAATAAGGTAAATAAAAATGAGGCTCACTAACCAAAACGTATCTTTGGTACCACCCATCTATCCTTACATTGCTTTCCTAGACTATATCAAACCTAACAGTGAGCAAGCTGTCCTATACTTTTTACCAAGATGAACTCAGTGATCTCTTAGGGAGAGTATAAACATTGCTCTCACTTTGAATTGGTTTTCTGACATCTTTTCATAATGTGATCTAAGCTTAGATAAAACAAATCTTACCAATATACCGTACTTAAATACCCAAAACACTAACTAGCTTCCAAATCTTACCAGTTAAGATTGTCAATTCTCATTGAATTTAATCCTGCAGATTTCCCCTAACCAATACGTCCGTGTTACATACTGCATTTCTTGTAATATTTTTTAAATCTTTTTCCAGAAGCTCAAGGCTAGTATACTACTGTACATAGTATTCTTTCCCCCGTTGATAATTGTGTGTACTAAGATTGGGAAAATACATACAGTGATCTCTAATAGAGAAACAGGTACATATTTCATTAGTGCTTTGATTGGAGACAATAAGAAAATCTGAGGATTGTAGGCTAGAGTGGGAAATCAAAAGAGCAATGGCAGACAACAATGGCAAATGCTAGTGGGTTGGGAAACAAAATATGTCCATGAAGCCACCATGGCTTTATTTTTATAGAATACATGGCAGAGATTTAGCCATTTTAATGATAATCCAGTTTTAAGACCCTTCCTTCCTTCCTTCCTTTCTTTCTTTCTTTCTTTCTTCCTTCCTTCCCCGTCCCTCCCTCTCTTCCTTCCTTCCTTCCTCTCCAGTGTTTGGAACTGCTTCTAACAACAGGCATAGTTTTTCTTTTTCTTTTTAGGAGGAATAGTCAATAATTTTTTCCAGTTACTTGCTCTTGATGTAGAGTTGTCCCCAATGCATCAGGTTTAAAAGGAGAGCACTTTGAAATACAGTAGCATATGTGCTCTGACACATACATTCACACAACAGACAGATGCTGCTACATGCTGCCTATTAATCATTTATCAGGCAAGAATGCAATACAAATCCATCGTTTTTACTTATTCAGACCATTGTGGATTCAAGGGCCCACATAGACCCACTTTACAGGCTATGACAAGCAAGATAAGATAAGCATTTTGGATTGTTTTGTTGGGTTTTGCCTAATTGTGTCAGCACTTTTGTTAACTCCTTGATGCCAAATATCATTTGCTTTCTGCATCATGGAAATATGCTTAGCAGATGAGATTGGTCCATTCTCATTATGTTTTGGTGGCCTTTGCCAAAGGAACCATTTACCTCTGCAAAAAAGACCCTGAAATAAGTTGCCATTCATTTCCTTAATGAGTGCTGATCCCTACTTTTTAAAGAAGACTATGAAATAATGTTTCTTTGACAAAGTATTGTTAGTACAAAAAATGACCCAGACCTGTAGGTTGCTGAGTTTTAATTATTCTTGATTGAATAATTACAGTAGAACTTAAAAGCAAATATCAGTTGGCCAGGCCCAATCTTGCTTAACTTTTGAGAAACGTTTAAGGGTGCTTCTACCAGGTAAGGCTAACTAGATTTTCTAGGGTTTCCTTTGCATGATATAGTCCTTCAATATAGTTTAAATCATCTAGTAAAGTAGTAATATTCTGTAAAAAGTGAAATCTCACTTCAGAATTTGAGCAAAAGTGAACCTCAGTGTAAACTGAACAATTGTTCCCATTTATGGGAAATCTTTACTAGAGGGAATTGAACAAATAGTTTTATATACAGTTTTCTCATGTTCCATGAAGGCTTGGGTGGAATTTTTGCATCCATTAAGTTACTTGGGTGTATTGCATTTACTGTTTTGAGAAGGTTGAAGGGTGTTCAAGAATTATATCATCAAAGTTGTATTCACGCTTTCTAGTTTGCATAAGACCTTGGAAAAATGTTGCAGCACACCGTTGCAGCACTGTATTTGAGAATCTGGAATTACAAAACAAACAGCCTTTTCTTTCTCCAAACTTATCTCTTATCTGGTATTATGATAGCAACAGAAGGAGGTGGTTATTGCTTTTGTTATCATAATTATTACGTTCAGATTCTTATTCGTTGATTTGTGGAGATAGTTGAACTGTGTAGTAGGAAAATCCCAAGGATCTTGGTCTCTGTGATATGTAGAACTCCTGAATTCTAAGGAATTTGGAACCTAGGAAGACTTTGTTTCACCTACACGTTTATTTTTATTTATTTAGTTTGTCCAACATGTACAAGATAACAGATGTAAGTATAAACATTGATTTGAGTACATAAAATGAGTACAAATAAATGGGGGCAGTAGGACAACGATGGTAGGCACGCTGGTGTGCTTATGCAGCATTTAGATGCTCAGGTGGGGAGAAAGAGAGACAGAGAGAGTGGAAGAGAGTTTTTTAAAAGATACAATATGGATGCACTTATGCAATCTTTTTATAGATACCATCTAAGACACTATCACTTCTTTTGTTATATTACAGCCACCAGTGTAGATTCATAATATTTGTGGATAATTTCTCTCTGCCAGTACAAAGCTTCAACTGGGATTTCCAATTTAGAAATGCAATTCTTTCTAGAAACTGATTCAGAAGACTATAAAGAGGGTTTGAGATGTAATTACCATTGGATTGGTCAAAAGAAGGCTCAAGGCCAACCAATGGTATTGGTTGGAAACATGCAAAATAGGCCTTCATCCTGCAGTGGATGGACAATGTCTAGAATGATGGCCACAGGGTGACAATGCTCTAGTAGCCCCTTTCCTTCTCTTCCCTATCTTGACGTTTACTGGTATGTGTGTGTATGTATGTATATGCATCTGTGTGTGTATACATATATACACATACACGCACGCACGCACACTGTCAACCCTGAAACCATCTTTGAGCATCTTCAGGATTGCCACAGTGAAGCTGGATGGAGCTGTGCTTATTCTCTGCAGTGAAGTTCTCAAAGTTGAAGAACAAACTGGAGAGTAATATTTTGTTGGATTTAGTTAAATGGTGCCCTCTTTTGTATTTTGCCTGAAGAACATAAGAATTGGTTGCAGGGATAGAGAAGAAGTGCAGATAAGGGCAAAGACCAGGGCTGCAGCAGTGTGGAGCAGATGGAGATTAACCCAGTAAGGAATAGAAGGGAAGGAAGCCTAAAGGAGAAGCGGGGGGAAAAACAACCCAGAAAGTCCAGTTGCCTCTTGGAAAAGCACCTTTGGGACAACCATGACCTGGATGACCAAGATTCTCCATAGACAAAGGAATGAAGCCAAAATCACCCTATTGTGGCTATGGGAGTCATTGATTAAATGGGTGGCTATAAAATTGAATCAATAAAATAAGTAAATAAAAGGGTTGAAATCACTCCTATTTCTTGCAGCAAATACAGAATGATTTGATCCTTGTTCTCAGGGTTTGTAAGGAAGTCTTGAGGTTCTCCCTTTGCATTAAGGGGTCAAGTAAGTTAACGGGCCATAATTTAAATGATTGAAATTGCAGAAAATAAAAGAGTTACTCTCAATATTTTATCAGGTACACTAGCTACAATGTGTTTTTTCCCCCAAGTGTAGATTTCTGTTTAAAATTCCATATTTAAATAATCAGGAATGTGAATCATGTTGTAAAATTGGTCAATGTTTACTGGGTTGAAATAAGTATGAAGATGCACTTACAATTCACTTTTCTGGAGCCAGCAAAGATACTTTTAAGATAGGCTAAGCAATTTTAAATAAAAAACCTTCTTGCTTTTTTCAAAGAGCTTATACATTAGATGATGTCTTACATGATAGAGATCACATCTGTCTGTGCATATTATATAAACATTAGCCTCTTTGCCACTGTTTATAACTTAAATATTTTATAAGAAATATTGAACATTTAACTCATCTTGTGTTTCTGAGGCAATAACATAAATATGCTTTCACTGGACTAATACTGGGGAAACAGATCTGACCGTGGACCCATTTTGTAGCTAAATAGGATTGCTTATCTCAATTAGAATTAATATGACTGCATCTAAAATCTGATGGTGATTTTTTTCATCAAGGGGAGAATCCTCCAATTGTATATCTCTTGGCTTTGTAAAAATAAAGTAATAACATGACATCCAAGTATGTGGGCTTTCATTGTGTGCATGCAAGCCAGACAGGTTTGGGTTAATTTTCTTGCACAGAATATATTAAAGCCAATCACAAAGTATATTGATTTTTCAGGCCAAAAGTAGGTCGAGTTGTTTTGGATAATGTGGAAATCACTGAATAGCCCTAGAATGATATGAGCTGGCAATTTAATAGGAATTTCCTAAGTTGCCTGAGATGTTCCATTCCCAAATTGGTGAGATTTACTTATCCTTACATATTTTCCAGTGGTTTTCCCGGTGAATTGCACTTGCCTTATGAATGACATAGCAAATAATATCTCAAGTACCATGAATCACTAAAACTTAATCCAAAAGGTGTTTTTCAAAAGGATGGACTTCGGGTTTTTTTCCTTGAAGAAGTTTCAATTCTCATCCAAGAAGCTTCTGCAGTTCTGAACAAGTGGTGGAGAATGGAAGGATTTATATTCCTTACAATCATCGGGTGGTTAGCACTCTTTCTGAGAGTCCTTGTGGCCACTTAGAGGTTTATCTGTGCCCTCAGGATCATCTGAATCAGAATGCAAATAGTTATGGAACCCCATTCCAAACCATAACCTGGATGACTAAGAATCTCCATAGACACTGAAACTTTTAAGATTGTTTCTAATTCTCATTGATACTGGATGTTAAGAATGAGGTTTGTTATATCTTGGAGCTTAGTGAGAAAAAGGTACTTAGATAGATAAAGGATTCTTCCCCCTCCCCTTTATTTCAACAAACAGTTCAATTCTCAATACTATTCCTGGCTCTTTAGCCCATAGATTTTACTCTGCACCTACAAGAATTCAACTTGCCTTAAATTGTTTTTGCTTTTTCAATTAAAAGAGAAGGAGGAGGAAGAGGAAGCAATGCTGCCCCTGTGCACCAAAACATTATGTGGATCCTTCTGAAATAGATTAATTTAGGATTTATTTCTGAGTAAACATGTTTAGGATTGTTTTATTAATGGCATAACATTGATGAGCTTTTAACTTGAGGCACAATTTGGAATGTTATAGAAATAATATTTTGTTCTTATTTGCAGCTGTTTTAATGTAATAAACACAGTGACTTATATTTTCTCTATGCCAAAAATGCAACCTTTTATATCTTTGCTTGCAACTAAGAGTTGTGTTCCATTTTGTAGTAATTTATGATGTTACTGTTTTTCAAAAAGATAACCGTGGTGTAGCAAAATCTATTTTTAGCTGAGTCATTTGAACCTGTTAAGACAGTAGAGAAGTGGTAATGTGTTGGGGCAGGTGTATTTGTAATTTAGAATATAAAAAATAGAAACTTGTTACTCAGAAATTATTTTAAGATATAGCAGCATTTTAAAATGTTTCAAAACATTCCATTCCAAAACTAAAACATGCTGCACAACTTAAAACTCATTTTCAGTTGTAATTATCTTTTGCTTCATTAATCCTTGGATCTCTAGGATCCATAAAAGTTCACAAAATGTCTTCAAATTGAGGATTTTCGTGTCAAAGTAATAAAGCATTAAAACAGTATAAAAAAACAGCTTATCAAACATTTCAGATACTGCTGATCTATTGGGGGGAAAAATCATCTGCTGCTCCATAGAACATAGAATAACAGAGTTGGAAGGGACTGTCAGGTCTGCCTCCATTCAAAACCCAAGAAAGATTTATTTTTTTAAGCATACTGACTTTTGTTTGATGGACAAAGTATGATGTGTTGGACATGCAGTATGGAACAGAGCTTAGAAGAAAACAATCACAATGCCACATAAAGTTTTTAAATTGACCACAGCTTTCATTGGTTACTGACATGATATGGGGCAATTATGTAGATGTTAGATGACCAACGGCTTACTGATGCAGTACCTTAGTCCTCTTGTTGTAAAAATATTAGAAATTGCAAGCAAGGAACTAGAAAAGAAGAAAGGCAAAAATGGTTGCAGCTTTGCATAGCATTTCCAGATGCAACGTTATAGGAATGAATGAAAATATAGAAATATTTATCGTAATATAAATACAATTAAGGTACCTAATAGTTCCACCAGAATCAGGAAAAAACATAATAAGGGGACGTGGGTATCTTGCTCAATTTTTTGTCAATTTGCTAACTCCTGAAAGAGAGCATCAATACCTGTGCTCTCTTTTTTCTGATTCTTGATCTTTAAACGGAAGTTGGATAAGGCACTCTTGTACATAATGGGTTCTTGCATCAAGAAAACTGTTCTCCAACATTTATTTCAAATAGTAAGGATAGTGATGCATGTTATTCTTGGGGTTTATACATTCAAGATGCCACCAGTTCATGTTCTCTTGTACTATATTTTCTCTACTAGTAATGTAAAATACATGGAGAATTTATGACATATGTTCCCATCTAAGATATAAGCAGATCTATATAAGGAGATGTATTCTTTCAGAAAAGTCAGCCCCAAGGTATTGAGGGATTTGTCGGTCAGCTCCAGCCCCTCAAATCTAAAGAATTAATATAGCTCCTTCAGGACTAATTATATGTGACAGATGTTCTTCTCAGCATACATATTCTTTTCCCCATCTGCTTCTCTCCTGGCAACTCTCATGAATCATGGCTTCCAAGGACAAACTTAAGTTTCATGCCAGATTGAAATGAAGCAAGATAATTCATTTCTTCCAGGTATTCCTAGATTTGCCTAGTCACTGTCATTTCTTGCATCTTGCCACCAAAATGAGTTATGTGCAGTGACTTGGTAGGAACACATTATCTTTCTGCATTTGGGGATGGTGTTTTTTAAAAGAGATTTAGCATAGATTTTTACAAAGAAATCACATAAAAATAATAACCCCAAACATCTGAGACATCACTTAAACACCAACTTCATTGACAAGATCACCATCAATCAATTGCAAAAGGCAACTTTACTTGCAACAACTTACATCCTGCAACACCTTTAACACCATCAAAAAATAATCTGCTTATTCCAAATCCTTGGGAAGGACTTGATACATGGATTAAAATGCCAAATCCAGTCTAAACAACTGGCTGGCTGGGTGGCCAATCATCATCATCATCAAATTCCTTGCTGCCAAACACTCAATGATCTTGGGTACACATAACAATCAAAGAAATTACAATAAAACCAATAAAATATAAAAGATGGTAAATGCAACAGACCAGATGGAACGAAACAAGAGTATCACTGTCCCTCACCAAATGCCTAGGGGAAGAGTCAGGTATTCACAACTTTCTAAATGAAAGAATGGGGGCTATCTGAACCTCAAGGGGAGGCACTGCTAAACAGAAAGCATATTTACTGGGTCACAATAATGACACTGTTTAATTGAAATGATATGTAGCGTACTAATTCTGTTAGATTGAATTGGACAGGCATATATTCTGGGAGACAGGTGGTCCCTCAGGGAAAAAATACAGAGGGAAAGCATGGAGGGATTCTTTAATTAATTAAGAGACACTAATTCTTCTCTGGAACCATCTATTTAATTATCCTGGGTAAAAAAACCTTTTCTATGATAAATCTCAATATAGCCTCTATGATATGTATATTTATGATATGTTATATCTTTTCAAGAGTTGGTCACATTACCTACTCAACTATTGAAACTAATTCTTCCCACTCACTATAAATATAGGCCACTAAAACAGGTCCCCAGTTCCAGGAGAATTTGCTTGTCAAGCTCTCAAAAGGTTCCAAATTTCCCATGCCAGGCTGCTAATGCTGGTAGAGTGATTTCTTATCCATTCTTCCTGAGCTCATTGGGCAATTGCATTTGGGATCAATTTATCACAGAGATTGGCAGTCTGTTCCCAGGGACCCCGTACACTCGCCAGAAGCTCATTTATGATCACCCAAAAACCAACAATTCCAAGACATAGTATCATAGTCATACAACATCTTAAACATAATATAAAATCAGGTAACAATTACAGAACGGGAAATTCAAAACCATCTCCCTAAACTTGGACCTATTCTCTTTAACAAAGTATGGCTGTTCTCCAAGCTCATTGTTTCTGAAATTAAAAAAAAAAACACCACTCAGTTATTTCACTCTATAAACATACATTATATAGCTATTTAAGTTTAAATGGTGTCATGGATACTTGGGGAGGGGTGTTAAAACAATAACTGTAGTCTGTCATATACCTTTACTTTGCTGCACATCTTGTATAGACATTTTGTTTAATGGGGATTTTTAATTTCAGAGCAGGACAGTCCCTTTGCAAAGGAAATGCAAAGTACACATTTCTACCATTAATTCTAAATTGCAGAAAAGTGGCTGTACTTCTGATGAACTGCAATCAAACTCTACTGCAAAGTATGAATTTAAAGAAAACGAAATCCAATAAGAGTTGGCTTACATCCGTGTCATTTTTTTTTTAGAATGAAAAAAGAAATCTCTTCTGGCTTTTTTAAAATTTATGAACATGGTGTCGAGGCACTTTGGGTGCATTAAAATGTGAACTGAAAAGTAGCTTTGTATATTTTTCAATGGAAGGTTTTGTTTTCATAATGAAAAGAATGCTATATTCCCATGTTTCTATTATAAATGGCTTCCTCTCTAATGCAGGCCTATTGTATGAATCATCTGCACCACTTTGCAGTCTAGAATTCCCAAGTTGCCTGCCATGTACAATGAATCCACAGATTATTTGATATGGATCCATGCTTGGTTGTGCATCAGTGTAAGATTAATAAGAATATGAATGTCCTGGAATCTGGATGCATCAGATAATGGTCCTTCTATGCTAGGAGTTTAAAACAGGTGCCATCAATTGCTTACATTTAGTTCTGTAATAAATGCAGAATAATACACAGGCAATCTAAGGAATTAAAGAATTTATAGTTTCCTTGAGCTTTCTTCTTTCCTATTTTTGGAGAAGCAAAAAACATCGCAGTGGGAATTACTGTGGCAGTTCACAATTTTGATGATAACTTTTTACTTAGTATTTATATTTTTTCAATGGGGAAGACTTCATGAAGATGAGCTGAGGAAATATTGCTGTTGTGCAATAGTTCTGCAGCAGTTTATGAAGGAAACATTGAGAGTCAGGGTACAAAGAACACCATGATCCAATCTGAATGAGTTTAAGCAGTTTAAATCACCCAGGGTCGATGTTGAAAGCAGTTCAATTTCTAATCCTAGCTCCCTTACCTTATGTCATACACCATTCCTCTGCAACTATTCATCTTTCCTCTTGTACAACTAAAATCAGCTTTTTTTTTGCCCAGGAGCTGACATCATTATGGTGTTAAATCCTATGCTGATGGTACAAGGCCTGGAAAAGCATTTAAATACAATCTTGTGGTGGCTTAAACATGAAATGCCTCTTGAGCCTCTTGTTATATGTGTTCTAATTGATTCCACAGACATTTTAAAAAGTACTTAGTTCCTCTATTATTTTTGTAAGGGCTAGCTTGTACGACATCACGAGGAAGCTAAGGTTTCTTTCTTAACTTCTTTGGTTTTCCTATTCCTTCTTTAATTCTGATCTATTTAGAATAGGCCTGCAGAATTCATAAGGCAATAAATTAAACCATTAAGTATTTGAATTATGGTCAATAGATGAAATATAAATGAGGAGAGACACAGCCAGGTATCAGCCCTACCATCCATTACATCTCACCCCTCAAAGCCAGGTCAATTTGCAATTCAAAAAGCAGTTTCTCCTGTAATCTGCTGCTATCAGAAACAATAAAATAACTTCATCCAGTTGTAAATCAAGCCTGCTCAAGCCTGATGGTGTTGGGATTCAATGGAACAAAAATTAAGAGAGAAACTTTTTCTCTTTATTCAGTAATATAATATGCTCTCATCTCTCTCTAAGGTAACTTTAGATTGATGCGACCGATTAAAGCAATAGTACTGAAACTGAAAAGAAAAAAAAAAGCTTTAAGTAAGTCGTATTTTTTACCACCAATGATATTTTACATGCACTTCATAGATTTAGGGTAAATATTTAAGAAATTTCTTGGAAACATTTAAAGGTTTTATAAAGAGCACTTTGTATCTTTTTGCTTGAAATGCCAAGTATTTCAGCTACCAAATATACTGGACTCAGAGGAACAATTAAAAACTTTAACAGGATCTAACATGACTATGTCTATGCACTCAGAGGCATGACTGTGAAGGATAGTGAACTGGGACTTCCAACGTCGTTAATATATATCCCTTTCTTAACTGGAAATCTGATTATTGGTTTCTTGTTAGTTCTAAAATTCTCAAAAATCCAATCCTAAAGCATTTAAGAATCCAGAACTGATGACTGATGTTTTACATTTTTGGACATTGTATTAATTGGCCTATATAAATAAATCCTTTTAAAAAACAATTAATGTAGTCAGGTGACAAGAAGATAAAACATTTTTTTTTATAAGTGATGCTAAGGATTTTTTTTTTAGATGGAATTATTTATTTTTAAGATTATGTTTCTGTCACTGTGAAAGAGTATGTAACATTTCATAATATGTGGTAAAATAGCTTTGGATAAGATGCACTCAAGTAATAATCCTGCAGCTACCATTTGATTTTATAAGAAATAAAAATGGCCTACTTCACAGAACTATTATAAGAAATATTGCTAAGCATTTTTAAAATCCAAAGTGCGGTGTAGAATATCAGTGAGCGATACTCAGCATTATGTAAGTGGAAATTGGCTTATATAGCTGGACGTGTCCTCTTCCTGTGTCTTCCAGAGTTGTTCTGGAAGACCTCCAATCCCTTGAGGCAGATTTGACAAACATCCAAATGGATCCATGGCAGAAAAATGGAGTGTATATGAAAGGTATAAATGAAAGGTATAAATCTAAATAAATAAATTAACAGTGTAACAAGATTTACATTTTCTTACACCAGAATGGAAACAGGCTAATAAATAGTGTGACAGCAGAACTCTCCAAATCAGAAAAACACAAGGCCCATCACTAGAGGCAGAAGAAACAGATTAATTTCTGCATACTTAAAACTAATCACAGCCCACGTTCTTTGAAATGTGTAATTAACATGTGACTAAAATGTTTAAGTGGCTAAGATGCTGAACTTGTCGATCAGAAAAGTCGGCAGTTCGATGTTTCGAATCATTAGTGCCGCGTAATGGAGTGAGCTCCCGTTATTTGTCCCACCTTCTGCTAACCTAGCAGTTCGAAAGAACGTAAAAATGCAAGTAGAAAGAATAGGGACCACCTTTGGTGGGAATGTAACAGCGTTTCGTGTGCCTTTGGCATTTAGTCATGCTGGCCACATGACCACGGAGATGTCTTTGGACAGCGCTGCCATCATAATTGCTCTTCTTTGCATTTTTTCTAAAGTCTCAACATCTTTTTTGTAATTTAATGACCAAAACTGGATGCAGTATTCCAGGTGCACTGTTATCAAGGTTTTACAAAGTGGTACTAATGCTTCACGTTATTTTGATTCTATGCCTCTGTTTATACAACCAAGGATTATATTAGCTTTTTTGGTGGCTGCTGACTCATGTTTAAGTGATCGTCAATTCCAAGGACCCTCTCACAGTTACTGTTTTGGAGCCAGATTTCGCCTATTCTGTACTTGTACCTTTGTTTTTTCTGCCCAGGTATAAAACACTTTTATTAGAAAGGACCGTACAGTATTTAGCAATATAAGCCCCCTGGCTTGATTTGACTACAATTGCTAATACAATGCTGTCAGGCCAGCAGCCATCTTTTCTTTTGGATCTTTGGGCTGCCACACTTTCTATTATTCTACTATGTATTTTCTATTGTGGGAAACTGGGAGGGGGGATTGTACAGAATTGATATGTAGCCATGACAAAATTCTTTCTAGAAAGCCAAGGTCATCTTTTGTCTCTGCACCTGACCGGAACTGGATGGGTGAAGCTGCCAGCAGGGAGTGGACGATTGGACCAGGTGATGGACTTGTGGGTGTGGGGGCAAGATCTTGAACTTTCACAATGGGTGGTAGAAACCTGGGAAGCTTCAGATTTGGGTTTCCACAGATGTGCCAACATGTCTCGCTTAATAAATTGGAACTTTGAGGAATGCTTTGCCTGATTTAATTCTGGATGCTATTTGGAACACTGACATTCATAATTTGGCTTAATAACTAAATTTACAGATCAATACAGGCATCAATATATTCTCAAGATATGTAAATATTTTTGGATTATATACCAAATATTTGGAATTAACAAACGGCTGTTTGATTTCTGTTTATGGATTAAATCTTTATGTGATAGGCTGATCAATATTATTCTATGTGGTTAGGGTTTAATGGTGTGTTTAAAAATAAGCTATACGATTTCCTATGTGACTTCCTTTTTCTCATTTTTCCTCTGCCCTTTAAAAAATAATTTAAGATACAAAAGAAGCTGACTAAAAGGCTTCTTTGATCCTGCAGCACAAGGATTCGAACAATTTAGTGGTGACACTCCAATTCAGAAACTGAATGCTATTCAGCAAGTTTGCCAACTAGCTTCTTGTATTGTCTGGGAGAATTTCAGAAAGCTCTCTGAATTTCATATTCCTCCATTAAAGGGCATCTCAAACTGTTTCGTGATAAATAGTAGTCAACAAAATAAAACTAAGGAAATTGGAATTAAAACCAGATAGTTAATTACAGTCCCCCCCTTTTTTTTTCAAATTACAAACTAAGTAATCAGACAGGACCAAAATGTATTAATTTGGGGTAGATTTATTTGATTTTTTAAAGATACTACATAATCAAACAGGATTGGTCTTTTTTTTTAACAGCATAGAACTAATTCCTACTAATTTTTTCCCCTACATAGACTTATTTTATATACAAAAACAGTTTTTTGACCGCTGTCTTCCCCAATGTTTAGATGATCAAAACTGAGAATTATGTGGTGCCCTAAGTGTTGGGAGGCAGAAGAATTCTTCACCACTACAGCAATAAAAAGGAAAAAAATTAGTCCCATTCGTCAACTCTGAACAGGTGCCTTTTTTCTTTCTTTCTTTCTTTTTGTAACCATTTATAGCAGTAGTCAAATTTCCATGACAAGGAAGAAAAACATGAGATGAATGAAATACATTAAATAAGTTAAATATGCATACACATGTGGATATAAGAGTTTTTAACTTGGCGGCATGAACCAACAGCAATGATAGCTTGGTCCCCTTTTAGAAGAACAAGGCATTGCCCCTTATTCTGTATAATCTGACACGCAAGTCAACTGCCCAGCGTTTCCAACCTCGCAGTGGTGGGATTGCATCTGCTTCTTCTAAGCCTTTCATTTCTTCAATATCTTGGTAAATTCACCAAGCAAGACTTACCAATGCTGTGTGTCCAAACAGACAGGACATTAGGAATCAGGAAGTCTACTGATAAAGATCCCTCCCCCTCCCAGGCCGTTGTCTCCCGATCCTTGGCTATTTCAGCACCGTTGCGCCACTTCCTCCTTCTAATGCCACACTAATAAAAATTCAGCTACTGAATCAGCTGACTGGCATAAAAAGGATGCGCTATGGTTTCACTTGCTATCTGGGTTGCTGAGAAGAAAGCAGCCAAAGCCATGTTTATGCTAGGGAAGGGCACGCATTAAAAACAAGCCTTGTCATCTCCAGAGGATCACCCGTCGTTTTTGGGGTTCAGGATGGAGGCTTGATTTGAAACAGCTTCAAAATAAGGATCAATGAAAAGAAAATGCCAAATTACATACAGGGACGGAAGGCTTTCAGCACACCTAACGTTGTGTATGGTTAAGGCCCATGAAAATTTGCTATGGCTGCAAACACTGAAGAGGCAAGGATCTCTGGAGGATGGGGCAAACAGGATGCCAAAAAAAAAAAGAAAGAGAGAGAGAGAGAGAGAGATTAGAAGGCAGAAGTATATGGTCCCCATTAACACTCATACCTGGATCAGAAAACAGATGGTCAAAAGGAATTTATCTGATCAGATTAACTGCAAGAGAGGAAGGGAGGGGTTCTAACTGCAATAGCCCCATATAATGCTCCCTCTTACTGCAAAGCCAGTCTGAATAAGTGCCACACCCCCAATTCAGCTTGGAACACTTTAGTGCAACATATTGTCTGAAGACCAGCAAGCATTGGGCAGGCACTGTGCATTTTCAAACCCACAGTAAGCCATTGTATTTCCTTCACTACTACTTCGAAAGAACCGTAAGTGTGCAACTGCGCCTCTCTTATTTCCATTTCTCCCGATTCCTACACCTAGACATAGTTTAAAGCTTTGGGTGATGCCCAAGCCACACACAGACTGGCATGGACCAAGTGCAGGAGTGTTGTCAATTCAGAAGTCCTGATTCCCTTCCTGGCCCGTGAATCTGTCCTGAGTCTTCCTCTCTTCCTTTTCTTTGTTCTATTCCTCCACAACTGCACAGGATGACATGGGAGCTGGAGAAAGACGGCCATGCTTATATAGTTCATGATGGAATCAACACCTGATTGATGAGCTACGCTGCTGTGATTTGGAGACCACACACACCCATTGGGCAGAACCGTTAGGTTTATGGAGGAGGGCAGGGTGGGTTAGGTCTATTTTACAGAAAACCATCCACCTAGGCAACTGAAGCCAACTTCTAAAGAACAAAACTGATCAGCTCCTCCAAAGGACGGACGTTTATTTCTCCAAAGGGGAGAACTCTTAGGAATAGATTTCAAAGTCCAAGAAATGCTTAAGGTACTTTTTTTTTTTTTAAACAATGCACTTTCATAGTGTTAAATACATGATTCCTTCCTCTCTTCTCACAATAAAGATCATTCCTTCTCTCTTCTGCTTACTCTGTATACAGTTTAAACGTTCTAGTAGATTATGTTATGCTAATGTTATATTTGTGCAGGGGTAAAAATTTTAAAAGGCAAGACCTGTGAGATGTCATACACTTTTTGTTTAAAACATTTGTTACGAATAAATTTAATCCAATGATATGGCAAATCCATCAATTTGATTTACAATTCTCTGCATGCTGCCTCTACAAGGCGATTTTCCCTATAATTACGCCAACAATAAAGAACAAAACCACCAGCGCGAGTAATCTTGTGCTGAGACCCTCCTCCTTCACAGCGGTGGCGGAAGCATAGCTTGGATGGTTTGACTGGGGTGCCTTCCTCATCCTCAGTCCGTCTTCTTCCTATTGCAAAGTTAATTTGAAAGTTTAAAAAAACAACAACAATATTATGCTTTGAAGTTAATTCTAATTTAGGTTAAGGTACCAATCAATGCCTGCCCCGCATCCTATACAGCCAGTGGTGGGATTCAAATAATTTAACAACCAATTCTCTGCCCTAATGGCCAGCTGGGAAGGCGTGGCTCGGTGGTCATTTGACTAGGGGCATGGCCAACTCGACATCACTCACGTCGATGGGCGCTTAGTTGTTACAATGTAATAAGGGTTAACCAAAGAGGCAGTTTCTGTAAGCAGGGCAATAAAGATTAGGCTAGAAACAGCACCAGAATGTTTCCTTCCTGCCTTCCTTACAGGATCAGTCCTGTAAACTGGAAAAAAAAACACAAAATGAGATTTCTTCCAACAACCGGTTCTCCAAACTGCTTAGAAAGTTAACACCCGGTTCTCCTGAATAAGTGCAAACTGGCTTAATCCCACCACTGTATAAAGCCCTCCCACCATCAAATCTTTTGTACTTTAGTCTTTTAACACATTAAAAAAAAACTTTACAAGAAAGAGTAAGAAAGCAACCTGCAATTTGGGGTGTCTGAAATGTCGCCTCACTCATTTTAGTCCCTGGATCTGTCCAATGAAGCACTTCCCACCCTTCTGCTGGCTGGCCAACTGCCTCACTCACCCCAAGGGAGACTGAATCCCTGATGCACTGAAATATGCGCAAACTAGACTGAGAACAAGCGTTTCTTTTCCAAACAGAAAAAAACCTGGTGATTTATTTGGAAAAACAACAACAACAACAAGGAAATCTCATGACTGGAATCATTAGGAAAGGAACTGAAACTGTCAATGTAACAACCTTATGCAGATATATGGCTGGTATTAATTCGGAGTGCTGTGTACGGTTCCAGTTGCTTCGTTGTAAGAATCATATTACACCAGTAGAAAGGATGCATCAAAGGGCTGGCCAAATGATTCAAGGGCTACAGTTGCATTCACACGAGGTTAACACACTTCAGCTTTCAACATGGGCAGTTAAGGACCCACGAGCAGCATATGCAATCATGCAGCAAAGAGAAAACGTAGAGAAGGCGAGGATCTTCTCCCTTTCTCCCAGTACTTGAAACTAAACTCAAGAAAGATTTAAGACCAGTGGACGGAAAGAACACACAGAGTGGAAACTGCTACTAGCAGCCCTAAGAATGTCATCCAATATGAATAATTTTAAAAGACTGGACTAACTGTTAATACCTATTCAATGTGATAGCAGTTTCCTACCATCATATTATTATTGAATTATTGTCAGCAAACCCTCAGTAGTGGCTGCTAGGAAATTCCAATGGAAAGGAACTCTTGCCCTATTGACCCAAGTTTGAGTTTTCCCAATCATCTTGTTGGCCAATGGGTGATACAGAATGATGAGCTATTTGGGCTTAGAGCTCGACCTCATCAGGGCTGTTTTATGTCCAGAACTTTGGGTGGTCTTCAGGGATTTAATAGGTAGAGATTCTGAGTTGATACAGAACTTACTCAGTATGTTGCAGAGGGCAACCATTTGGGATGGATGGAGGACTACACTCCCTGTGCACTGCCTGCTCCTTCATGTGGCTTCACCTGATGCTCAAGTTGGTCCCTCAAGTTTCTTGTTTTCCAAGCAAAACCTCAACCATACCAGATATAACCAAAGTTGCTAAATCTGCAGTGGAGTTTTAATAGTTTAATCCCTAATTTTTTAAAACATAAGTCACAAGTTTTTAAACTTAAAAAAATGTTGCTTTTATCTGCATAGCCATAAAAAGTGGAGGGGATACATTGCAAGTATCATTGGTTCCATTTGCTCAATTTCTCTTTCTCTCAAGCAGAACTGTTGTTAGATCAATTCAAAATCCTACTCATTTGCTTGGCTCAGCTTGACTTATCCTTAATTAACTCAAGAAAAACAGCAAATCGTTTTCACACAGCATGCTGAACCATAAGCTAACCCTGTGGAGTGGTTCATTAATTCATTAACCAAAAAGATGGATGGGCAAGGTGTGGCTCAGCATCATGTGATCAAAACCTGTGCAGCTTCTTAATTTCAGAGTTAATATGAAGGTTGTGGTTTATAGGCTCAAGGTTGACTCCGCCTTCCTTCCGAGGCTGGTAAAATGAGGACCCAGATTGTTGGGGGAAAGAGGCTGACTATGTAAACTACTTAGGGCTTGAAAGCACTGTGAAGCGGTTTATAAGTCTAAGTGTTATTGCTATTGCTTATATAAAAAAGGGGGTAGTTTTG
>JANHFT010001566.1:112287-124857 GCA_032467955.1 Pseudoxenodon macrops
TACACACACACACACACACAACACAAAACAACACAACTGACACACACCATGCAAAAGCAGCTGTACTGACTCACACATAATGCAAAAGCACACAAAATGGCAACAGATTTAACAGTTTTAACAGGACTGGTCCTATGACATCACCAGCTGCTTGCAACCTACTCTGTAGAACCGGGGCGAACCGGTAGGATTTCACCCCTGCTTGGGAGCCATCTAGTATCAGCAAGTGACATAAGTTTCAGAGCAATACTCTTTTCTAGCATTTAGGAAGCGTAGTGGCACAGTGGTTAGAATGCAGTATTGCAGGCTAGTTCTGCCCACTACCAAGAGTTTGATCCTGACCGGCTCAAGGTTGACTAGTCTTCCAGCCTTCTAAGATCAGTAAAATGAGGACAGATTGTTGGGAGCAATATAATGAGACTGTAAATTCCTTAGAGGCGGCTGTAAAGCATTATAAAGCAGTATAGTTATTGTGTTATTTACTCGTTATATCCTTTCTAACTGTTTTCCAAAGACAAAGTGCTTCCATGTGGGAGCCTTTTACGCCTCCTATTTTGCACTACTTCCACCTGTATGATTATTGTTTTTGTTTTGAAAAAGTGGAATCTTTGCCAGAGATATATTTAAATTTACAGATGTAGCACCTACATGGATTACCTAAAATCATAACAATATAAACCCCCCCCAAGTAAAACTTGTTGAGTTTGATATTTTCCTATTCATTTAATTTTAATTATTGAAAAATTAATGTAGCACATTGAATGTGACAATTGCTAATTAGTTTGGGTAATAAATGTTTTTAAATAGCTATGCTCAGATAATCACATTATTTTAATGAGTAAATAAAAGGGGATTTTAAGTTACTACAAATCGGAATTAAAAAAAACATCTCCTTGAGAATTTGGCACACAGATTAGGGTGATGGAAAGAGAGAGCAACTGAATGAAAGTTGAGCAACTGAATAGAAGTTGAACATGTAGGACTCTGAATTTAGACACTGGAGGAAAGAGGGGAGAAGAGGAATCATGGACACTCTGGACTGAAGTTAGGATGATGGTCATATCACAGGAATGTGCTTAGGGTATTTTTCCTTCCACAAATGAGCGCAAGTTCTATTCAGGTCACTGTTGACGTATGACAACAATTGAGCCCAAGATTTCTGTTGTTAAGCAAGACAGCTATTAAATGAGTTTTGCTCCATTTTACAACATTTCTTGCAACATTTGTTAAGTGAATCATTGCATTTGTTAAGTTGGTAACATAGTTATTAAGCGACTCTGGCTTCCCCATTGCCTTTGCTTGTCAGGAGATCGCAAAAAGTGATCACAGAGCCCTGAGATACATCATAAATACAAACAAGTTGCCATGCATCCGAATTTGGATCACATGACCATGGGGATGCTGCAATGGTGGTAAGTGTGAAAAACTGTCATAAGTCAATTTTTTCATTGATGATGTAACAGTCGCTGAACAAATGGTTGTAAGTCGAGGTCAAGCTGTACATCATTCCACTGAGCACACTGAGAATTCAGTGAGCAAAGGAGGGGAGTCTTACTCTTTTTGTTTAGCCAAGCTTATTTATGATGGTTGCACTACTGTCTCAGGGTTGTATGATCCACTTTCGTGACCTTCTGACAAGCAAAGTCTATGGGATAGCCAGATTCACTTAACAACCATGTTACTAACTTAACAGCTGCATATTTATTTAACAGCTGCAGCAAGAAAGACTGTAAATGGAGCGAAGCTCACTTAGCAACTGTTTCACTTAGCAACATAAATTTTGGCTGTAAATTGAGGATTACCTGTATATGACTTTTATTCCAAGTCATTTTTTATTTGCTCTTCCTCTTCTCTCCTCTCCTGCCCTCTCCTGCCCTGCCCTCCTCCCCCTCCCTTCTATAGTATTTGCAGCACAAAAAAAAACTTTACATGTTTGGTGACATCATATAAATGCAGCATTTGTCTTTTGGCCTGGAACTCTTACCTAAAAAATATAACTTGGCATTTGGGTAATCAAGCCATCATGCCTATGGCATCATTTGCCTTCCTTTCTCCTCCATAGATGCCCATCTGTCGTCCTCGTTCCACTCCCAACTTTGCATGGCGAATGCTGCTGACACATCCGATCACAGAAATGGTTACTCAAGGACTGATTCATAAAGCTTGTTGAATAGGAAAGCGTCTGATTGAGCAGACCAACTTCCTGAATGGACATAATTAAAACCTAAGGAGATTTTTTTCCACAGATTCATGGGTTTTCGGAAGCTAAAATTTGCATATTAATAAGAGCCTGTTCAAACTGATTGGCTTAATGTGTTTGGAGTAAGTATAATTAAATGTCATGGGAGATATATTATAAAGTAATGAAGCTGGAAGTAATTTATCAGAAATTGAACCAAGACAAAGGCATTTCACATAATAAACAGTTTTTTAACCTGAAAAAAACAATAAAAATAAAATAAAATAATAATAACAATAACAATAATAACCTGTATCAACCATTAGCACCAGTCAATGTATTTGTGATACATTTTTAAATGTTCAGTTGACTGAGTTTCATGTTTAATGAATAAAGTAAATAATAATAATAATAATAATAATAATAATAATAATAATAATAATAGAGAGAAAGCGTGCCCAACGTTGGTTCAAGCTGTCATGTTCGTTCAGTTTTAACTTAGGGGAAATTTGCTGGTACTAATTTGCAGCAGATCCAACTTAACTGGGGGGAGGAAGGGAGGACTCCACACCTGTGATTCCTCAGGGCAAGCCACATAATAGCAGCAGGGAGAGATCAGCTGTTTTCTTCTCTTTCTCGCTCTCTCTTTTTAAACAGCTGTCTGAACAGGTGGAGCCACGAAAGCTGGCATTAAACTATCATTAAGCCTTGCCAGCAATTATGCCTCTTAGGTTTACAGCTCAGATGGAAGGGGGGGGGAGGAAGGGCCTTTCCTTCATTCCCTCACCACCTTCCCTCGCTCTCACCTTTAAAAAGAAAAAAAAGAAAAGAAAACAATATGCTCTAACAAACTCCTGTTACAGAAGACGCAAAATGGTTTTTAAGAAAGGAGTCCAACCGGTCTGTCTTGATCCTTCAGGTTCTCGCTTGTCAACGTTGCTCTCGCTAATCAAACTCCTTCGTCCCTTTTGTTTTGCTCAAGTCGGAAATAAAGGCTTGAAGCCCAGCAAGTACACACACACACACACACACACACACAGAGTGGTGGGATTCAGCCAGTTCGCACCACTTCGGGAGAACTGGTTGTTAAATTATTTGAATCCCACCAATGTATATAGACAGACAGAGAGACAGACAGAGAGACACAGACAGACAGAGAGACAGAGAGAGACACACACAGACACACACACACACACACACACACACACACAGAGTGGAGGGATTCAGCCAGTTCGCACCACTTCAGGAGAACCGGTTGTTAACTTTCTGAGCAGTTTGGGGAACTGGTTGTTGGAAGAAATCATTAGTGCAATGAACCGGTTGTTCAATTATTGGAATCCCACCACTGTATATAGACAGGCAGGCAGGCAGACAGACAGGCAGGCACATACATATATACATACGGAGAGTGGGTACCCTACTTGGCAAAGATTTTGCAAAAGCAGAAATAGGAATGAGTGTTTTTTTTTAAAAATCAAGTTAAGCTTTCCTGTGACCTCAAACTACATTTTTGATCCAAGTCATGTTGGAAAGCCGCTTTTAGAACTTGAGCAGCTGATAGGCAAAAGTTTTAACCCACAGCTCTGTGGTCTTCTCTGACCATGACAAGCCAAGCATGAAACATGGGAACCCTCGCCAGACATAAGGCCCCGTTTCTGGAAGGAAGCCTCCCTTCATACAACGACCTCAGTCCATCCCCTTCTTAACAGATGCTTTGTAAGGGGCAAGAACCGTGTATCTGGATGGCAAGTTAGAAGGGAAAGAGTCGAAAGAGAAAAGGGTCAGGTGGGAAGCAGGTGTTTGCTTCGAGCAAACTGACAGCCCGAACGCTTAGTTGTGCAACAGGGGAAAGAGAAGTTGGGGCAACCAGGCTACGACCTACAGATTTCCCAAACCAAGAAGTGGGGAACTTGCTTGTTTTTCTCCACCTTCTTTCCAGGTTATTAATCACATTCTTTCATTCTCCCCCCCCCTCCACTGCTTGTCATCCAGAAATCACATTTCCCCCACCCACCCCTCCTCCTTCTGCTGGCCTAGAGAAGAAAACCGAATCACACCTCTCTTTTTTTTTCATTTTCTTACCTGGAACAGGTGAAGAGCTGGTTAGTTCCAGGGTTGCAGAGTTCATTCTGCTGCCGGGTTGTAGCAAAAGTAACTCCTCTTCCCCTCCGTTAAGGAGACATCCAGGCTCGGCGCTGGCTTCCACCAAGCAGGGGACTTCCACGGGATTTCCAGCCAGAGATTCCAGAGGGACATGTGCTTCTGCTGGCGGTATCGCTTGACCGGCCGTTGGGTCAGCGTTATCCAACAGACGATCAGGTTGCTGAGCAGATTCTTGCGTTCCAACTTGGTCCAACTGCTCGTTCGCGGGAAGGGCGCGGGGAGGCGAGGCAAGGGATTCCAGTTCATCTTGGCTAGTCCTGTCCCCTTCGCCCGACTCTCCCGGCTCCGTAAGGTCCATTTCACAAACCAACGAAGGCATTTCGGGACCGGAATCACAGTCGCAAAGGGGCTCTTCAGCAATTGGCTGAAGCAATATTCGGGAAGGGATATTTTCCATTTCCTCCCCCTCCTCCTCCTCCTCCTCCGCTCCATGCTGTGAAAGACCAGTTTCCATGGCCGGTTCAAGAGCCGTCGGAGGAGCTTCGATCGTATCCAAGGTGCTGCCAGCTGGGGAGGCTGCCTGCCCAGCTGGACCAAGCTCAAGTCCCGGGTTCAGCATGATCTCAGAGGAAGGAGTCCCCGTGTTGCAAAGAGAAGCTCCTTTTGCCAAGACAGGCTCTGGAGGAACATCTTTCGCCGCCTCTACCTTTACTTGCTCCTGGGGTTCCAGACTGGAGGCTTTCTCCTTTAAGCCGGGCTCGGCATTGCTTCCATCCACCGGCTGCTCTTTCCCCAGATCACGAGGAGGCGATTGCACAAGGACTCCCAGAGGGAAGCTCTCCTCCGTCTTGCCAAGCAGTTCCTTCTCGCTTTCGGGCAGCTGCGAAGAGCTGCGCTCCTTGTCTTCTTCTTCGCAGCCAACTACCCGAGCGAGAGACGTGGCTGCCAGCTCACCTTGCACTGGGCTTCCCTGTTCAGCCGCTCCAGTCAGCCGCTCTGCTGCTTCTGCTGCCTCTGCTGTTATTGCTGTTCCTACTTCCTGGTTTTGTGTGGAGCCTTGATGAAGAGCAGCAGAGGGTGTGCCCATTAAATGCTCCTGAATACATTGGGTGCCCTCACCAGGCAACGATAGGGCAAGGCTCTCCAACGGTGAAGGAGCTTCCTGGCCGACAGAGGCTGCTGTCGCGTCGTCCTTCTGCGTAACGATCAACTGAGCCTCCTGAATAGCTTTCTCAACCAGCAAGGCTGATGTCAGAGCTATGCGTTTTTGGAGGCTTTCGCCAGATTGATCCAGTTCCTCTTCGCTTCCTATCCTCTCTGCTGGTCCACAGAGAGGCTCCTCGAGATCGGAGGGCGGCACCAGAGAGCGGAGAACATCTGGAGGCGATTCGGGGGCATCAACTGGATCTGCGTGCGTCTGCAGTACAGAGGAACTGAACTCTTGGTCTTGGCCAAAGTCTTGTTTCTCATCCGAGTGTGCAACAAGAGACCCCTGACCCACCATGGTAGGTTCGGCATTTCCTTCAGTCTCTAATGATGTCAGGTCAACTCCTTTTTGCTCACTCTGCTGCTCTGTAGCTGGGGTCTCTGGGATATCAGTTCCACCGCAGGCAACCTGGGGCTGCACACACGTTGGACTCTTCCTGAGGTTTCCGACGTTGCCATCTGGAGGACCGCTCGGCCCTTTGCTGCTCAAATCCAAAGCCCTGTTTTCAGTAGCCATGTCTGGATCTCTCCCTTGCCCTTGATCACTCGCTTCCATCGTAGAACGATGCTCCGGAGAAAAGCCAGAGGTGTCTTCAAGGTTTTCGGACAACGGTTTTATTCCAGGGTTTGGAGCGATGTTCTCCTTCTCCTCCGACTGTTTTACCATAGTGTTGTTTGGTCCACTGTTGATATGATTTTCTGCTCCGGTTTCTTTGTTCCTCCCATTGTCAACAGAACCAACATCTGCAGGAGCAACCACATCTACAAGACCATCCGGCACGGAGGTTGGCTCGTTCTCGTCTTTACAGGCAACAGGCGGGTCACCATCCCCAAGGAAGAAGGCGGAAGGATTGTTGGCTTGCGATGCAACAGATGATGGCAACCCTTCCATAGCTGTTGTCCCGGAAGGCTCCGCATCAATTTCCCCATTTGCCATATACGGTTGGGACGTCGCGTTAACGTCTATGGCCCCTGTGCAGCTCTTGCATTCACCTTGTCCCATGTTTACATTGCTGCCCTCGCAGGAAGCTGGGGATGTATTTTCAGTTACTCCTGCTTCAGCCAGCTCCTCCTCTTCCTGGGAGAGATTATTTCCTTCACATAAGCTCTCTTGTTCCAAAGTAGCACCGGAAGAGCTCATTCCAATTTCCTTGCTGGTGCTTCCAAAGGAGGGGAGTAGAGCGGCATCACAGAAGGTCCTCTTGCTCTCATCTTCTTCCAACACTGCCACAACAGAGTCTCCAGCGGGGGATAAACACACCCCTTCCTCTTTGTGTGGCAATTTTTCGCCCTGACAGGAAGTCCTTGTGTTCTGCATTTCCTCCAACGTCTCTTGCGATGCATCTAAAATCTCTTCTTCTGGTTGCTGGGAGGCGCCTTCCTCCCCAAGGCAAACAGGGGGCGAGAGGATCTCTAGAGGATCAGAAGACGCGTTTTGAGTCGCCTCAACCATCAATCCATCCAACCCGGGTTCTGCAGCAGCTTCAGCACCTTCAGGCACGGCACCCAAATCACAGTCCTCACACGTCTGCGCCGGACAGCGGTCTCCATTCACGTTCTAGGAGAAGAGAACAGCTTTATTATTATTTTTAAAAAGCGGGGGAGCGGTTGCAATGTACCCTTTTTCTTTTGAAAATCCAAATGTAAGAAGCAATTCAGACTGCAGTATCTGCTTTGGTTTTGTAACTTAACTAAGCAGTTGGGTTACTTTCTTCTCCAGCATTGTTGGCTGGAGACTCAACCTTGGTGGGAGGAAAAAAGACCACAGTACAGGTAGTCCTCAACCTACGACCACAAAGGAGCCCAAAGTTTCTGTTGTTAAATGAGATATTTGTTAATAGCAATATCACTTAGACTTATATACCACTTCACAGTGCTTTTACAGCCCTCTCTAAGCAGTTTACAGAGTCAGCCTCCAACAATCTGGGTCCTCATTTTACCCACCTTGGAAGGATGGAAGGATGTCAACCTTGAGCCTGGTGAGATTTGAACTGCCAAATTGCAGGCAGCTGGCAGGCAGCAGAAGTAACCTGCAGTACTGTACACTAACCACTGCACCACCAAGGCTCATGGTTAAGTGAGTTTTGCCTCATTTTACGACCTTCCGTAAAAAAATGGTTAAGTGGATTACTGCAGTTGGTAAGTTAGTAAGACAGGTGTAAAGTGAATCTGGCTTCCCTCCCTTGCTCATAAGAAAGCCACGCAAAGGCAATCCCATGACCTTGGGACACAGCAATGGTCATAAGTATGAACCAGCTGCCAAGCATCTGAATGTTGATTACATCATCATGGGGTTGTAACTGCAGCAGAGGTGGGTTCCTACCGGTTCGGACCGGTTCTATAGAGTAGGTAGTAAGCTGCTGGTGATGTCACAGAACCGGTTCTGGCCCATGGACGCCGCCATCTTTTTTGGGGAATTTTTTTTTTTTTGGGAAAAACAATAATTAATTTTTTTCAGTTTTTTTTCTTCTGCGCATGCGCAGAAGCTGGGTTTCCAGCACTGCGTATGCGTCACCATCTTGTTTTCGGCCTTCTTTTGGGGAGGGGGAATTTTTTAAATAATTTATTTGTACTGCGCATGTGTACGTGTGTGAAGCGCACGCGCGCCACGAGGCATGGGAGGAAGCGAACCGGCGGCGAGGTAAGTTAGAACCCACCCCTGGGTTGCAACTGTGAAAAATGGTTCATACGTCACCTCGTGCCGTTGTAACTTTGAACAGTCGTTAAAAGAACTGTTGTAAGTCGAGGACTACCTGCATAGATACACCCACGGAGACGGAGTGGCTTTGCAAACTGCCTCCTCCTATTCTCAACACAGGAAGTGTTTTTTTCCCCCACTTTGGCCTGAATCGCAATCATCCTTTCCTCTGTTCCAATTCCAAGCAAGTTTTGTTGCCTTCGGCTTCTGGCACTTCTCCTTACCTGAATTCTTTAGACAGATTCCACTAATAATTGACTAGACTAGACCAGCCTTACCTGACCAGGTACTCTCCCAGTGGGTTGGGACAGCATCTCCTATGCTGGCAGGGAATTCCTAGAATTGCAAACCGGCTGTCTATCTCTGGAAGGTATCAGGATGGCAAAAGTGGCTCTAGGTTAGTCAGCCCAAAATTAGATGGGAATGGATGGAATTTTTTTTTCTCTAGCTTCTTTTTCCTTTCCTTTTTCTCCCAATCTTTCATCTCCCCACACTTTCTCTCCCTCCCTCCCTCTCCTTTCTCTCTCTCTCTCTCCTTTCTCTCCCTTGCCTCTCCTCACTCCTCTCCTTTTTCTCTCCTCTCTCTCTTCTCCCTTTTCTCTCTCCTTCCCTCTCTCTCCTCTCTCTCCTCTCCTTTTTCTCTCCCCTCTCTCCATTTTTTCTCTCTCCTGTCCTTTATCTCCTCTCTCACTCTTCTCTCTCCTCTCCTTTTTCTCTCCTCTTCCCTCTTTCTCCTCACTCTCTTCTCCTTTTTCTCTCTCCTGTCCTTTCTCTCCTTTTCCTCTTTTCTCTCCTCTCCTCTCTACTCACTCTCTTCTCTTTTTCTCTCTCCTGTCCTTTATCTCTCTCTCCTCTCCTTTATCTCCTCTCTCTCTCCTCTCCTTTCTCTCTCTCTCCTCTTTCTCTCTTTCCTCTCCTCTCTCCTCTCTCTCTCCTCTCCCCTCACTCTCCTCACTCTTTCTCCTTTCTCTCTCTCCTCTCCTTTCTCTCTCCTCTCTTCTCTGTCACCTCCTCTCTTCTCTCCCCACACTAATCCAAGAGGGGCCAATATATATTTATTATTATTATTATTATCAGGAGTCTGAGCTCTTGCATGCATTTTGAAATGAGGTCCAGGGTCAGATGACATTGGCCTGGGCCTTTATAAGGCCACTGGGTTACCAATTCTACTGGACATGAGCAAAGACCTCCTATAAATATATTCCGCACGGGGGAGGGGGAGAGACCTTAAGTGCTGATCCATCCAACCGCCCTCGATCCCAACTGAGCCTCAAAATAAAGAAAGCTGCTGAAGACTTCAGGAAACACTTTGGCTGGTAGTCAGCCAGCAGCAGATGCAGACACAAACACTTGTGCTGGAACGCAAAGTGACTGGGGGAAGGGAAGGAAGGAGAGAGAAGGGAGGGGGGAGGAGGAGGAGAAGAGAATATTAAGATTTTACTGCCACCCTCTCAATGAAGTCATTCTGGTTTCCTAAGCTGGAAAAAAAGACAAGATTCCTTCTTCTCCAGGAAGTGAAGTGCCTCTCAGCTGACCCCGTCTGAACTAAAACTGCAATCATTATAAAGGCTCTGGCCCAGATTCAAATTAGATTAGATGTGAAACAAACCAGGTCTCTTGATAGAAGGCCATCTAAACATAGCTTTTCCGACTGGTGACACATGATGTATCCCTTCCAGTGCATTTGCTATCAGTTAATACCCAAACAAGACTCTTAATCTGGAAGGTCATTGGCTCTGTTTCACTCCTGGTGCTGTGAGCAATGGGGGAACCTAAGCAACAAATTAAAAATATACCGAGACTGTATTCACACCGTGCACTGAACCCACATTAGTAAAACACAATTTCGGTGTTCGTGTAGCAGTCTCTGTCCAAATGTATAATATGATAACCTGGTTCAAGCAGCCTACTAAGACCGTAGCTGAGTTGCTACAACTACACTTCAAGCTACCCAACCACATCTTAACTTACAAGCTAAGCTCTGCTTTGTGTTATTTCCAGCATTTGGTGAACTCTAGAAGGTCTCGGGGGAAGACTTAGGACTACGTGGTAAAACCTGAAATATTGCTTAGGGAGTTGATGAAATCTCTGGCTCACGAGCCTTAGGTGGCCCATAAGTTATCCCCTGTGCAAGCCACCCACTCCGCAAACATCCGCTTCTTCTAGATGCAGTCCAACTTGTGTTCCAAAAATCAACCTTTTCTTTCTAAACTTAAAGGTTTGGAACAACTAAGATGAGAACATGTCACAAAGAAGTGTGTGTGTGTGTGTGTGTGTGTGTGTCAACTCTTCTCCAAAACAGCTGAAGGCAGGACAAGAAGCAATGGATGGAAAATAATCTAGGAGAGAAGCAGCCTAGAACTAAGGAGAAATTTCTGAACTGAACAATCAATCAATCAATCAATCGATGGAACAATTTGTCCCAACACTGGAGGAATTTAATAAGAGATTGGATAACCATTTTTTTCTGAAGTAGTGCAGGGTTTCCTGCCTCAGCAGAGGGTTGGACAAGATCTCCAAGGCAGGGGTGGGTTGTAACTTACCTTGCCAGTGGTTCGCTGCCTCCTGCGCCACGTGGGCGCGCCTCATGTGCGTGTGCACCTTGTGCACACGCGCATGCGCAATAGAACCCCCCCAAAAAAGCCGAAAACAAGATGGTGACACATGCGCAGTGCCGGAAACTTGGCTTCTGCGCATGCGCAGAAGAAAACAAATCTGAAAAAAACATTTCACCCACCCACCCAAAAAAAAGATGTCGGCACCCACGGAGCAGCAGAACCGGCTCCGTTATGGCACCAACGTCCTACTACCTACTCGGTAGAACCGGTCCGAACTGGTCGGAACCCACCTCTGCTCCAAGGTCCCTTCCAACTCTGTTATTCTGTCATGTCTCCTAGCCCAATTTCATCCCTGAACCAAAGCCTCCTATTTTTACCCTAGAATTCTATGGGACCGAAAGGTAACCAATGACATTCTAGTTTTAGTTCTACTCAGTGGCGGATTAAGGCTCACTGAGGCCCTAAGCGCTGAGAAATCTTGGTGCTTTTTTTTTTTTAACAAATCTTCATTGGGTTTTGTTTTGTTTTTGTTTTTTCAACTTTGTGGTGCCTCCTTCGGACCTGGTGCCCTAAGCACATGCTTAGTCTGTTTAATGGTTTATGCACCATTGGTTCTACTATATTTTAGCTCCTTTACTCCAGAAATTACTTTCGTTCACAATCACTTCTTCTACCCTTGGCCTCTCCAATACCATCTCTTGTTTTCTCATGATTATTTACTGTATATTTACACACAAGACCCTTTAATTGAATTTGAGGGGGGCAGTATATAGGGATCCCAGATGGCTCTTCCTTCACCAACCTAGACCCATGCTGATGATCGCCTGCCTTTAATAATTCCTCCATTTGGAGGTCACTTCCTGCAGTATATACATATTTTGACCGTAAGCCCACCCCCCCGGGGCGTTCTCCCAATTGTATTATTTACATGCATGTCGTGCAACCACAGAAATAACAAGCAGGGGTCATTAAACATTCACAGATGCTTTTCCTAGCATCGTATTCCTCTCCCCATCTTGTTAATCTATTCACATGCAATCCATATTCACAGCAATCAAGGATTCTCAACTGTGGTATCTGAGAGTGTTTAGGTCTGTCTGTCAGGAGCGGTATGTTATCTCAAAGCAACTTATTCTCAAGAGATTATAAAGAATAACACAATAAAACTGCCTTCTCATTCTAATCAAAACCAAACCTATCAAGTAATCCTATCAAGTTTTTTTGTTTTTTTTTAAATAACAGCGTGGTACTTATCAGGCAACAAGACCATGACAAATCGGAATTATTCCGAATCCAGTTCAATTAAACCAATGAGCTAAGACAGATCCCTTTTTTTCCCCTTACCATAGGCTGGAGATTCTGGATGTGCAGCTGGAGCTGAGCGATATCTTTCTCCATGTTCAGTTGGTCTCCTTCCTTCGTTTCAACTGTCAGAGTGTAAATGTTTAAGCCTTTATGGTACTTGATGCAGGAGTCCCCGGAATGTACCATATGCGACAAGGTGCTCCAGGAATCTGGTTCATTGGCTTCTTCTCTGGAAAAACACGTGCAAAACCAAACTCTCAAATTCATAAATGTTGAAGGCTGCATCATTAACAATCGATCAACCATTTGGGCCACTCACTCTAGAACGGTGATGGCGAATCTATGGCACGCGTGCCACAGGTGGCACGTGGAGCCATTTCTGAGAGCACGTGAGGCGTTGCCATGTCAACTCCAGTGTGCTTGCGTGTGCTGGCCAGCTGATTTTCGTCCTTGATTTTCGGCCGTTTTTCACCCTCTGGAGGCTTCAGGAGGCTTGCTTCCCTGAAGCCTCCAGTGGACAA
>JANHFT010001566.1:141452-152753 GCA_032467955.1 Pseudoxenodon macrops
TCAGGAGATACATTCTCAACATGCCCAGAGAGAGAAACATCTGCCTCTACCTAGGATCGAACTCACAGCCTTCTGATAGTAAGGTGAGAGCCCCACCTCTAGGCCACTGCACCACTCACCCAGTCTCCCAACCATCCCCAGTACAAATTCATCACTTTCCAGAAGTTGATGCCACGGTAACGATTTGGATCCACTTTTAAACAAGGATTTGTGTGCTTCGTGCCATGAGTCTTAGAACACAATTTGGATAGAGAATTCTTCATTGAACAGCAGGTTAAGGTTTACATATTCTGAAAGCCGTAATAACTACAGTACGCATTGGGTGGAAAAAAGCAGGACTGGGATAATTTGAGAAGTCAGGCATGGTTTTAGCAATGTTAAGCAATCGTTAACTAAAGCTATTGTTAGCTAGCTATTGTTAACTAAGTTTTAGTTACCTAAAATGGAAGGCTTGCTTAAGAAGAACAAGGTATAACATACTTGAGATAAGAAGATCCTTCGAATTTGCAGCCCACTCCCTAAATTATGCCTTCACATTAGAACTACGCCAACTCTAAGTACTTCACCTCCATTAAGTTATTTGTGTAGAGATGCAGACAAAATCCAAGACATTAGCACTAGCAATCTCTAACAAACAAACATGCCCCAAGGGGGATTTATTAGGGAAAGCTTATAAGCTATTAGCAATTTGGCAGAGCTCTTGAAGCAGCAGTTATTCCCATATCTCTCGCCAAGAAAGCAAAGTCAGGTGCCAATCGGTATCTGTCTGCATGCATGCGGTGCTTGAATTTATCACAAGGTCCACGCAACTGAAATTCTGCTCCCAGAGAACATGGAATTCTGTGTCCTGTTCTAAATTACGTAAATCTGTCGTGCCAACTGACCGTGGATTTATTTATTTTGGCTATTAACAGTCCTGGCTGGAGTGGGTTGAGGACAAAGAGCAACCATGTGTGGAACTGAAGCCTAGGAAATATTAAGTCAACATTTATTATGGTTATTTTGAATTAAGCAACCTTTTGCTTGTTATTAGCGGTTATTAATTAGGAAGATGTACTTTGGTTTGATATGCACTTCTAGCTAAGCGTAGGCCAGAGAAAGCAACAGCTTTACAATATTTACAATCCCAGACAGATGAAAAGAAGGACAGCAAAGAAGGGTGGAGAGGAGGGGAGAAAGAGAAAGTAGGAGGGAAGAAAGGAAGAAGAGAAGTGGAGACGAGAGGGGAAAGAGATAGGAGAAAGGGTAAGAGGGGAGATAGAGAAGAGGAGTGGGAAAGAGGGAAGGGAAGTAGGCAAGGGAGGAGAGGAGGGAGAGGAAAGTAAGAAAGGGAAGAAAGGAAGGAAACACTGTGTGGATTAGAAGGGTGGGATGGCAAAAAGCAACTTTGAATTAATAAAGGAATAAGATAATATAGAACAATGATAATTTAAAATATTAGCCAACCCTGGGTAACCAGTATCAAGTGCTATCATTGGGGGGAAAGAACTCTGGGTAAAAAAAAGTAGGAATTTTTGGAAGGGATTCAACTGGTAGCTTTCCTAAAATAGTCAAACATAATAACTCTGCCATCAGAAGAAATCATAAAAAGGAGACGTTTAAAGATCACAGGTCGCTCTTAAGTTTTCAGTGGCCCACATGTGGTCTTCATGCAGACCCTGGTTTCCTTCAGGGAAGGAAATTTCCTTCACGCAATTTCCTTCCTGGGAGTAAACTGAACTTTTAAGAAAAATGAAACCAATATCCAACATCACGTTTACTGGTCCTGTTGAATCTGGGCTATCTCACCCAACGCATGCAATTATAATTCAATCCTTCAATTCCATCCTTTTGTCGAGACAAGTCAAAAGTTCCAGAGGACAAAGGACATTTCCCCAGCTTTTATTTTAATCCACGAAACCCTGAAATGTCCCTATTCACGTTTTTCTAGACATGCTTGGACTACAACTCCCATGATTCTCTTGACCCTGCTGATGGGGGAGAATTCCTGAAAGTTCCCTCAACACATCTGAGAAGACATTGGGGAAAGCTGTAATCTGGGTTCTTTTCAATATATGCACCTTACGAAAGATTCGACGGCTGCTTTAAAACATCAATAACATCTGCAGGTGAAAAGCAACGTTTCAATTTTTGCTTCAAAAAAGAAGAAGGGGGGAATAATAACCTGCAGGCACCCAACTGGAATGTTAAGTTCCAAGATTGTACTTTAAAAAAAAAAAAGCACTGTTAAGAAGAGATTTATGAGCATTCCTGTGAGGGAAGAGGGTTATTTACTTACACAAAGGCAAGATAAAGTAGGCAAGGCTTTTTTTCCCCCCTTTAGGATAGTCCACAAACAGGTAGATGGAGAGCGTGCAAATTCAAACCTAGAATCCAATGAAGTGTAGAAGGGGAGAAACCAGATTTCGATATACCCACAAAGAAGTGTGCACGTACACACACACACACACACACGTACAGTATGTGGTGTGGGGGGGAGCGTGCACACATTCACACATGGTTTCCTTTTACAAGCTTTTCCTCTGCTACCTAAGTAACAGATCTCTTGGGAAGTTCAGAGAGAGAGAGAGAGAGAGACTAAGCAGCAGAAGCAGATTAAATCCTAAGCAACAAGGATCCTGCTTTTCACGTTAATGTCCTGCGCAATTAGAAGAAATGGTAAAAAGCACAGAAAGGGATGCCAAGCCGCAAAGAGATGCAACCGTTAAAAAAGAGGAGCTTTAAAAAAGCAAAGGTTTCGCTGAACATGATTTCTTTTTTCCACCACCCAGCAAAGCAAAACCTCTCTGCAACTAACTGGAGGGTGAGAAGGAGAGAGAGAGAGAGAGAGAGGGAGGGAGAGGGAGAAAGAGAGAGAGAGAGAGAGAGGAGAAGAGAGGAGAGGAGAGAGAGAGAGGGAGAGAGAGAGAGAGAGAGAAAGGAGAGGAGAGGAAAGAGAGAGGGAGAGAGGGAGAGAGAGAGAGAGAGAGAGAGAGCAAGAAAGCTAAAAGTAAAAATTAAACCTAAGCTAAAAGGTTTCACCAGAATCTCTTTTTTTGGACAGGAACCTTTAGAAGAAGTGAAATCTCGTTTTATTTTGAGCCTAAGGTGAATTGCATATCACTTCTCCTTTTACTGCTGGCTAATTTTCAATCAACTGCAACATCAAAAGAAGGGGGATTGAAAGGCTGTTAAATAAATTAGCTTTTTAGTACAAACTGAGATGGGGCAGATCCAGGATAATCTAATGGCTGGAACGCGCTATTATTATTATTTTTAAAAGGCACAGTATAAACGCAGCGGTCCCCGCTAAGCCAAGTCAATAAATAAAAGAAGTCTCGGTTCTTAAAACATTCACTCATTCAATCTCTTGGACAAAAGCCAAACAACAAGGAAGAACACAAGCAGAATAACCCACGGCCGGGTCCAGCGTGAAACAAATATCCAGCAAAAAGGAATATGCGCCTTGCCCGTCTCTCTCGCGAACAGTTGGGAGTCCAATCTTTATTAGGACCACTATGGGAAGGAGAGGCTTAATCCCTTTTTTATTTTTGCAGATTTTATCCGTAATTCCATCTCTGCAAACAACCACGGAGCTTAGAAAAGAGTTTCCGATGGCCCCAGTGGAGAATGTGTTTACCTAAAGCAAAGAGCAGCTCAAGGTATGGGGCTTAATGGTAAAAGCACAGCTGAAGAGGATCCTTTTTACCCAGCATGAAGAAGGGGGAAAAAATTAAGAGCTAAATCTTTAATGGAATATGTAACAGGACTCTCACTAAGCTAAATGGGCCCCTTAGGATGAATAAGGAAAAGGTGGACTCACCACAGGTAGCATTAACACCCCAGTGTTAAGAGGCACCCAGTGAGATTCGATCTGCCTCGTGTGTGCCTGCTTAGCACACAAAGAGGATGGGTTAGTTCAAAGGTCAAATTTGCATATTGTCATATTCTATTATGTGCTATTTTGACAAACTATGCTGAAGATGTAGTGGTGCGCTGTGAAAGGGCACCATTATACTTACTTCTTGAGAGGTAAATTTAGGAACTGGTCCAAACAAAAATTTAACACCGTGTATATCAGTGATGGCGAACTTATGGCACACGTGCCACAGGTGGCAAGCGGAGCCATTTCTGAGGGCACGCGAAGCATTGCTGTGTCAGCTCCAGCGCGCTTGCGGGCGCTGGCCAGCTGATTTTCAGCCTTGATTTTCGGCCATTTTTTGGGTGGTTTTTTCTCTGAAGCCTCCGAAGGGTGAAAAACAGCCCAATGGGCAAATGGGAAGTGACTTCCGGTTTGCCTGTAGGGCCGTTTTTCGTCCTCCAGAGGCTTCAAGAGGCTTCCCTGAAGCCTCCGGAGGGTAAAAAATGGCGCAACAGGCAAACTGGAAGTCCGTTCCTGAACTTCTGGTTTGCCCTTAGGGCCGTTTTTCGCCTTCAGGAGGCTGAAAAACAGCCCAATGGTGGGGGGAGGCTGCACATGCTCAGTGCAGTGTGCATGGGAGGGATTGTGTGCTGGCACGCGTGCACACGCTAGTGCGTGCACGCTATCATTTTTGGCACACAAGAAGAAAAAAGTTAGCCATCACTGGTGTATACTGTGTATATACATAAAGCACCAATGCAGATTTTGCAGCAAGCCAGTGTTTTTGACCAATCTGCTAGAGAGATTGCCCTAAATAGTGCTTTCCTTTGCAAATTGGGGAAGGGGAAGGCATCACATACCCAGAATCCATGCTGGCATCACCCAGTCTATCTCCCAAAATTAGACCCCCTCCTGCTCAAAGTCAGCCAAGCATTTCTCATGAAGGTTTCAGGAGAAATTTGAGGAGAGATTAAATCACTCAAAGGGAGAGAGGCCATAAGGAACGTGTCCTTCTCCTCTTGACTAAAAACTGTATTCCTTTATCCTGGAAACAGAAAATGAACTTCACCTCCACCAAAGGTGTCCATCTTTGGCTGGGTTGCATCCTACTCAATTCCTCAGTCAAAGCAAATGAAATGCAACGGAATAAACCAAATTAACTAGCAGCAAGAAGAATACTACAAGTTAAGCTGCCTCCTGCAGCCTTTTTCCTTGTCCCAACTTTGGGACGTTTTCCCTCCATTAAAAGAGAAACTGGCAGGTGATCTCTGATAAGGGGGAGATCTGCTAATAATAGGCCAATGTCCACCAGGAATGGATGCTTAATTCCAGAAGAGCAACCTGGAACATTGAAGATGTTGCTGAACAGTCAAAGTCCCAGTTCATCATGGGCCATGCTAGAACTAGAACTCTTAAAAATGCTAGCAAAGCAGAGAGAACAAATCTTGGATGTCAGCAATGAGAATTTAAAGGTTCAAAGTACATATTACCTACATATTAACAGGGTAAACCTTAACAGCCGAGTACAGTAGATCTAGGGATTGTACCTTGCCTTGAGATGTTGACCTGAGACCAAAAGGAGACATTTAAACCATTAAAAAGCTAGAGTATTTTTTTCCCCTTAACTAATGTAGGGCTACTATTAGATTAATATACAGACTTTAAGGTACTATTTATGGAGAAGCCCTCTGGATCTGCTGCTTGTGTTTTTGCTTACATTTTTTTTTGAAGCTTTTCTGGTTTATTTATTATTGCACTTGGCTGGGGGAAATAATAGAATAGAATAGAATTCTTTATTGGCCAAGTGTGATTGGACACACAAGGAATTTGTCTTTGGTCATATGCTCTCAATATACATAAAAATACAAGATACATTAGTCAAGAATGATAAGGTGCAACACGTAATGATAGTCCTAGGGCACAAATAAGCAATCAGGAAACAATATCAATAAAAGTCATAAGGATACAAGCAACAATATACAGTCCTGCAGTCATAAGTGGGAGGAGATGGTGATAGGAATAATGGGAAGACTAATAGTAACAGTAATGCAGTCTTAGCAAGTAGTTTGACAGTGGTGAGGGAATTATTTGTTTAGTAGAGTGATGGCGTTCGGGAAACCGATTAAACCGATTAAAGCTGTTACAGGCATTCATAATATCATCGTATATATTTTTTTAATTCTGAAAAGCCAAATCGCTCATCATGAAGGTGCGTTTTAACAAACCTCTGAGAAGCAGAGGTCCTCGAAGGCTTTATACAGTACCGATTTGTTTGCTATGTTTATCTGCTTTCCAAATAATTATCATGTAACTGTCCCTAGCCCACCATGTCAAAGTCTTGGGTAATTTAAAAGCGGGTTACCATGCCAGGCTACTAAATAGAGATTATCTGCTCCTTGTTTTCAGCAGGGCTTCTATGGTAACCGTGCAACAACAGCTGATTAGCAAAGTACACGACTGTTTGTTTAGTGATTTTATAAAACTCCAAGTCTCAGTCCAGGTCCCCAAACCAGCCATTCCTTATCTTGAAACACTTCAGCGTGCCGCAGAGTTAGCAATCTTTCCTTGTATCTTGTTTTTTTTTTTAAAGAATTGGGAACTTTGTTTTACCGCCTCCACAAATTTGCAGCATCTCGAGTTTCGCAAATGTTTTGAAAACAGAATGTCTCTTGACTACTATCATGGGTGGTTGTTTTTTTTAAAGAAAAAAGAAAAAACTTCTGGAATGTAAAATATCACGCCGGCAGTGCCTAGATTTCAGCTGGAAGAAAAAAAGAGAGGCAAAGTCCTGGAATAAACTTCCCTTCCATCCCCACTTTCTTTACGCAGAGCACTTGGGGGGGGGGGGTGTTTCAGGTTTCAATTTGTTTGTTTCTTATTTTTACCCTACCAATAGCCAAGAAAAGAAAAAAGAAAAAAAGAGAGTGGAAGGAAGGTTGCCGCAGAAGTCAAGACAGGAACTGAAGCGTTTGAAACAAGAGCCAAAAAGAGTTCCAAATTCCAAAGAGGGCATTAGAACAATACAAGACATCGCAATCCATAGATATCGGCTGAGCTCATGCCGTACAGAATTACTAAGGGTCTTGTGGAAGCAGGAAGACAAAATTTCAATTTGCTCCATTGTGGTGGCTGTGCTTCATTCTGTAAAACAATCTTTCTCCTGTTTTGTACGGAATGTAATATTAGAACCCGTTTCGCATTCTAAAGGTTGCCAGTTCAGTAGGGCAAACGAAAGATCCATTTTGGTATCCCGTCAGCACAAGCCAACTTCTCAGGAGACGGCGACCTCCTCAGATGGGTCCCAATAAGAGTTGGGGGTCCACAGGTTCAGAAGAACAAAACCAGATCTTGGGGGGTGGTGGTGAGGAGTTTAGCTCCACATTATCACAAGAAATCATTTTTGGGTTGTTTTCAAAATAGAGCGTTTCAGTTCAGAAATACCACCTGTGCTTCCAGACACGAGAAACAAGCTTGAGCTCACTTTTTTTTTTTAAAAAAAGGATTTTAATCTTAAAAAATGAAATTGAACGTTGATGGGCTGCAAATCAATAATCCACTGATTTCTAAAATTGGATTCATCTACAGCAAGCAGATGAATTGGGACAGAGGGAAGTCTGGTCATTGGGTATTTTGTGACTGGCCATGCCCACAAAGAGGCAGGGTTAAGGCACCAGGCTAGAACAGTGAGTTCTAGTTCTGTCTTAGGCAGAAAGTTAGTTGGGGTGACCTTGGGTTAGTCTCTCTCTCTCTCTCTCTCTCAGCTCTAGAAGATAGCAATGGCAATATTTCAAATTATGAGTCACCTAGAGTCATTTGATGAAATGGGCAGCTATAAAAAATAAAATAAATACGTAAATAATAAACTACTGAAATCTTGCCAAGAAAACCGCAGGGAGGAGTCCGTTGCCAAGAATCAACTAAGGCACAAAAATAAAAATGACCACCAGGGCAGGCCACGTGGACAAGCACCACAATAAGGCTACCATTTTGTGATCCTCTTACGTCTTCAACTTTGCAAATGTGTCTTGAAGACTCAAAATATTGACTATCGCTTAACGTGGGTCAAATTTAAGAAAAATCCAAGGATTCCATCAAACCAACAGAATATTCAGCCCTAAGAATTGGAAGGGAAAAATAAATGTTTGTATGATGTTCTGGAGTAGGAGGGATCAGACCCTCAGGTATCATGGAAGCCACCTTTTATTTAAATCGAACATCGTAGCCAGCTACAAAAATACAGTTCAGGAGATGAGTTCATGAGGGGGGGAAATTAAGGAATGAGATTTTGTCACCCCTACTAATAGAAACAACGTTCATAAAGTCTTTTCCATAACGATCCACTCTTACTATCTTCCTCAACCACACACATAATCAAAATTTGGCAACTTGTAAACATTGAAAAGCTTAAAAGTCAGAGTCAAATGCAACGTTGTAGTGTGTGTGTGTGTGTGCCATTACTATAAAAAAAATTAATGATTTGTCCAACTGTTGCAGCTGTCAAACCTGTTTTGCAAAATTATCTGACTAGAAAAAAATAAAGCAGCAAATTCCACCAGCATCAGCATAAGTCATCATTTGGCAACTGGTTAATTTTCTGATTTGGTATTTGCATATGAAAGCCAGCGAGAATAAATGCACATTCATCCATTTCCCTTCTAAAGCTGGCATTGTTTGCTTTGTACAGCAATGCCAATGTGTTGGCTCGTGAACAGGAGAGGCAGAGAAGAGGGGCATCCGCAGAAGTTGAGGCAGGCTGCTGTTTTGACCTCCGAACTTGGCAATTTGGTTGCAAACATTTCGTCACCGTTTGAGGAGACGTCGTCAAGGCGTTTTTGAGTTGTGATGCACTGACGATATCTCCTCTGATTTGTGACGAAACCGTTGGCACCAAATTGGTTTGTTGCTCAAACCAACAGGCTAATCACCAAATCGAGCTACTAATATTCAAACACATTTCAGAAGTGGAGATGTTCTAGTATCTCTTAACGGAAATCATAAGACTCAAGTTATCACCACTCCCAAACCCAATCTCTTGCCAGTCCTCTGAACAATAATGTAACAATCTGCAAACTGATCTCTGGACTATCAACCAGTTCTTCAATTTATTGTTCTCCCTAATATACCAAGATATAAAAAAAGAGTTTGTGCAATTCTGAAGATGGAAGCTAAAAGAACAGAAGCTTGTCAAACAGTGATCCAACCTGGAAGTACGGTAATTCTCTCTCTCTCTCCTAACAGTGATAATATTTAATCAATGGAATAGTTTGTCTCTGGAGTTGTGGATGCTTCCATTGCTGGAGGTTTTCAAAACTAGACTAGCTGACCATTTGACTGGGATGTATAAAGTCTCCTGCCTTAAGCAGGGGGTTGGACTGGAAGATCTCTGAGGTACCTTGCAGCTGTGTGATTCCAAGAAAAGATAATATTCCATATTCTGGCAGATTTTTGAGGAGCACTAGGCTGGTGAAGGATAGTGAACCTATATCCACCCACAGACTAAAAACAGACTATTTTTTAATTAAGAAAAAAATAAAATAAAAAATCTGGACATACCATACTACGCAGAGGTGGATTCCTACCGGTTCAGACCAGTTCTACCAAGTAGGTAGTAAGTCGCTGATGACGTCATGGAGCCAGTTCTGGTCCGTGGACGCCTCCATCTTTTTTTTTTTTTTGGGAAGAAAAATTTTTTTTGTTTTTTTTTGGGGTGTTTTTTTTCTTCTGCGCATGCACAGAAGCCGAGTTTCCAGCACTGGGCATGCATCACCATCTTGTTTTTGGCCTTTTTTTCCTCTTTTTTTTTTACTGCGCATGCGCGTGCCCACGAGGCACGCCCACGCGGCGCGGGAGGCAGCGAACCGGCGGCGAGGTAAGTTAGAACCCACCCTTGGTACTAGGCCACAATTCTATACTACAAGAATGCCCTGGTAAGAAAAAAACTTCAACAAGGGTGGGGCAGTTCTTGGAACAACAGCTGTGGGGGAAAAGAGCCAAACTCTGGGGGTGATGAGAACATTTTCCCACGCGATGTCAATATCATGTTGTCAGCTACAAAATCGTATCGGTGAGCCAATGCCAAAGGGAGGAAAGCAGAGATAAATAATCAGATACGCATTATTACCATTATTGCTTGGAAAAGAATAAGAACTCAAATCAACTCCAGGTAATTGTAAAATAAAAACAATAGGAAGGGTTTTGCTTTTAATAAGACATCTGTAGTCTCTTCAGATCCTGGATTGATCATGTTACTAATTATTCTCCTGCCAGGTTAATGATGAAGGATTAATCAAGGTGTAGGGAACTATGGAAACGATCTTGATCAATCTCTTGTGAAACTCTTGCAAAAACATAATGGGCCAAAGCACACCTTGAGTCCAGGAAGAAGGGAAATAATTAGTAACGCACTAAGACTGACTGATTCCCAGAAGTATATTAGAGAGGGAAGTGTAGGAGAAGAGCAGGGAGAGAGAGGGCAGAATTAAGCACGTCATCAGTTTCAAATCACTACGTTCCCATAAGTGCTTTTAAGTCCAACGCTCCTGAATTCCATCGACTCTTATCTGGCACCAATTTAGTATTGAACTTCAGTTGACCAGGTTGTTGTGCATAGCTTGAATAAATCTACTGCAGCCTTATGTATTAAGGCCCTGATTCTTTGTGCCTGATGGGAAGGGAAAATACAACCTGTCTTGTGAGATTCTTTATTGCAGCCTGTCTCAAAGAAGTAAGAGAGCCAGTCTTCTTAAGAGTTTATTTCCTGATCTAGATTATCTTGAAGGACAGACACACGATGATAAAAGCAGGGGGAAAGAGTCTTCAGTTGTCCTTTTGCACAAGGGACCCGTTCAAGATGATTTCACAGCTGAGATTTCCAGGAAAAGAAATTATTACCTCCAGACAAAGGTCAAACTTCTATCAGGGACACACACACACACACCCAAAATAAAAAGGAGGTATCAAAGAGCATGTAACCTTTGGATTTTCCAGGAGCTCCTTGATAGGTGGGATACCAAATGGGAAAGATGCCAAATGAAGAAGAAATAAACGTGGCTTTCAGAGTGGTTGAAATGACTGTGTCCATCTGGTGCAGTTGGAAGGGACCTTGGAGGTCTTCTATTCCAATCCCCCATTTGAGCAGGAGAACCTATACTAGGGGTCCCCAACCTGTGGGCTGTGGCCATGAGGGGTTTGCAACTGGGCCGCGGAAACGGACGGGCACGCAAACCCAATTGCATGAGCAACAGGCACCCATGCTCCATTTAAGTGAGCAATAGGCACGCATGCCTGCCACTCACACAAATAGAGCTTTGTGCACGCTTGCCGGCCTCTCGCTGAAACCATCCCCTCTTCACCACCACCACCACCCCCATCAGTCCACAAAGCTGGAAACATTGGGGAATTCTGCCCTATACCATTTGAGATAAATGGTTGACCAATCTCTCTTTTTTTTTTTTAAACTG
>JANHFT010001566.1:156054-166643 GCA_032467955.1 Pseudoxenodon macrops
TATCTATCTATCTATCTATCTATCTATCTATCCATCCATCCATCCATCCATCCATCCATCCATCCATCCATCTATCATTTATGTAGCTATCTAGCTATCATCTATTTATCTATCATCAATTCCTGCTCTTTGTAAAATATTCAATAAGCTGGAACTGTCTATCTTGACATTTGGCACCTGCCAACTTATATTGCTTTTAAACCTCCTTAAAAAGGTATGAAATTGGTTTTTACTATGTCTCTATCTTTCTAATCATCTATCACCTACCTACTACCTACCTACTTATTTCCCCTTTCTTTTTTCTTCAACTCATGAATATAAAGGGTATAAGGATTCCAGTTAAGCCAGTATTCTTGATCTTTCAGCTTGTCTTCTGTTTAGTTTCCTGTTTCTAATTCTGTAGATCATTGAGTCAAAATGATGTGCCCATTAAGAACATTCAGTGCTCCCTGATGTGCCTTCACATATTTCTTCTTCAGACTGTGGGAAAGAGTTATGCACATTTGTACCTACGAATGTTGGGATTTCTCCAAGCCTGCATTTTTTTAAAGAAAAACTGCAAACGTGTGTACAATATTTTGGCAACATAAGATTAATACTCACTCTAATACTCTTTACTAGAAACACAGTAAAGAGAATGATATAATGATGAGAATTTCTTTGGTAAAATAGGGGAAACTGTGTAAAAAAAAGCCACTTTTTTAAGCTTCTAAGAAGAGATAATACACACAATTGATAACCCAATGATAATTTTATTACCAAAAATAGTCTCCGTTTCTCTTTTGTGATCAGTGCAAAATTATGCTTCTTAAAGCAAAAGTGGTTTTCCCTTATTTGGAAATATTCCTGTGGTATTTAGGGCACCCCATTTTATCGGTTTTATCTTTTTTTGAACTTAACATAAACATCTAAGAATGCTTTGGGGCTATGCGGAATTATGCAAAATGCAGACCGAGGATAAGAAAAAAACTAAATCAACCAAGAAATTAAACACGGGATAAGAAATATAAAGGTAGCCCAATTTAGCTTACGCCAATACCTTTCGCTGTACTTCTCTGTGTCATCTGAGAGATAAAAGTGGTGGTCCAGTTTTAATAAGAATGCATTTTTATTAATTTTAAATTTAAATTTAAATTAAAAAAATGTTGTCAAATGCGGCACCGAGGGAAGCTGGTAGGACATTCCTCTCTCCAAGCAGAACTACCCATTTGTTACTTCCCAATTGCATCCAGCTACTACCATCATTGGTTGAACAGTTGCAATGTTAGGGAGCAATTGAGCTTTAAACTAAGTGTTCTGCTTGGTCTTGCAACTGAGGGAAGTACACCCCAAAAGGACAGTGCCAGGAACCCCTAAAACAGTGCAGAAAATAAAAAACAGCCCTTTTCCTTAAAAAGAGAATGATCCTGAAGTAAGCAGTCAGGCTGAATTGGAAGTCTAGGCAGTGCTATCAAAATCCATTAGCCTAACCACAAAGCAGCCCCGGAAACAAGGAATCAGGCTAAAAATAACTCACAAAAACACACCAGCTAGAGGCACATCAAAACCCATCAAACTGTAGGAACTGCAAAGGAAAATTAAGTTTAAGAAAACATGTGTTTGCCTCCCCAATTTGCTTGCTGCCCAGGAATGCTTGAGCTGAGTCACTACTGCTTCTTGCCTTCCTGAATTAAAGAATCCTGCTTTCTGGCAGCTTGCTTCCATGTCTATTTCCTCTCAGCATCTGTGACTGTGTCCCAGCTGGGCAACAATTCCAGGAGATTTCTTCCAACACAACATTGGGAAATGTAGACTAGCAATAGCATTTAGGCTTATATACTGTCCCGTAGCTCTTTATATCACAGTCTGGGCTGTTTACAAAGTAAGCATTATTTGCATATTGTCCCCAACAATCTGGGTCCTCATTTTACCAAATTTGGAAGAATGGAAGACTGAGTCAACCTTGAGACCTGTCAAGATCGAATTATAGGCTATGGGTAGAGTTTGATTGCAATGCTGCATTTTAACCTATGCACCACCAAGGCTCATAGAATAGCCTCTTCTCAGCCAAGAAAATATTAAACAAATCTATGTCTGTTGAAAAGGGACACAGTGGCTCAGTGGCTGAACTTGTCAATCAGAAAGGTTGGCATTTCAGCAGTTCGAATCCCTAGCGCCGCATAATGAAGTGAGCTCCCATTACTTGTCCCAGCTTCTGCCAACCTAGCAGTTCAAAAGGATACAAAAATGCAAGTAGAAAAATAGGGATCACCTTTGATGGGAAGGTAACAGCGTTCTATGAGCCTTCGACATTTAGTCATGCCGGCCACATGACCACGGAGACGTCTTCAGACAGCGCTGGCTCTTCGGCTTTGAAACGGAGATGAACACCACCCCCTAGAGTCGGAAACGACTAGCACATAAGTGTGAGGGGAACCTTTACCTTTACCTATGTCTGTTGAAGAATACTTAATATTATGTTAACAAAAGCATTTGTTTGGACTCAAAGTTTTGACTGGACAGGCAAATTACCTTGTACATCATCATTCCATAAATATTTTGCACTACATAACAATTTCAACTGAAACATCCTTGCATGTGATTGGCAAGTTCATTGTAGCACAAAATACCCACATATTTTTATTTTTTGCTAACCGATGTTCTCTGCTTCTTCGATGCCTTCTTTGCTATTTACCTTCTTCGCTGCTGGCTACAATGAAGAAAGATTAATCTTCTGTCATTCCCACATCAACAGTATTGCTGCTTTCATGCATGTTGATGGTGGCGCAGTTTCATTTTCCAGATTCCTTTCACACTTATCTTGCTTCTCTTGGGTGAAAAGGTAGCGTAACTATAAATACTTAGTTCTAGCGAGCATTGACCCATTTAAAATGTGAGGATTACACAGTGTACAGTCTAGCCCAGTGGCAGCCCTTAGTAACTTGGCTGGTCTTCAGGTTTCAAAGCTAAGCAACACTGCCTCTGTGTAGAATATGGAGGGGAGACTAGCTGAAAATGTAGATTAGGGAGTCATAAATAAAAATAAGAAATTAATCCTAGAAGGTAGAAAAAGCAAATTACTTTGATGTAGAATACAATAGAAAAGAATTCTTTATGAGCAAGTGTGATTGGACACACAAGGATTTTGTCTTTGGTACATATTCTCTCAGTGTACATAAAAAGACAAGATACATTTGGCAAGAATCATAAGGTACAATACATAATGATAGTCATTTATCTGAAGTGGTGTAGGGTTTCCTGCCTAAGCAGGGGGCTGGACTAGAAGACCTCCAAGGTCCCTTCCAACTCTGTGATTCTATTCTATTCTAACTTCAAGCTCAAGCAGGAGACGCTTTATGTAATTCCACACAAATGGCTGTCTAATCTCTTCTTGAAAACCTCCAGTGATGGAGCACCCACAGCTTCTGGAGGCAAGCCATTCCATTGAGTATTGTTCTCACGGCCGGAAAACTTTCTCCTTAGTTCTAGGTTGGTTCTGTAATAATAATCTCCCATCCATTACACAGTTCATTCCTCACACTTAAGATTTATAATGCACCCTCGGAGCAGGAACCAAGGCGGTGCAGGTAAGAGCCATGCCTTACCTGGAGAGCAGCCCTCTGACATTCTGAGCACGGATAGGGGGGTTTTCACAACTTGTTAGGCAGAAAGAAAAATTGAATAAATGCTGCTTGGGTCAGCAAACTGAAAAAAAAGGGTTTATGATTAGTTGAAGGGGGAACATTCTTCATTCCCAAGTATTAATTATCACTTTAATAACCGGCTCTGGTTTGTTTCACAAAGACAAATCAATTTCCCTCCCCCCTCCCCTTCTGCCTTTTTCTTTATACAAACCATGCATTATCAAGAGTTCCTGCTATTCACCCGGCTTCCTGTTTGGTAGCGAAAGACGGGTTTTATGTCTCCCTCCTCTCCTCCCTATTAGGAGAGCTGTTAAGCTTACTCAGGCCAAGAACTGCTTGCGATGGAGGCGATAAAGATACCGGAGACAAATCCAGCAGGAAGAGAACGACTCACCAACAGCAAGGAGAGAAAAACAATTCCCTTGACAAGTTAAGAAAAGCAGCCATTTCTTTCTTTAAGATGCAGTAAGCGGAGCCGGTTCTCAAACGAGCAGTGACAAAAGAAGTCTAACTGGGCACCCTTAAATAAAAGAATAACAAGAGTTGGAAGGGACCTCGGAGGTCTTCTAGTCCAGCCTCCTGCTCAAGCAGGAAACCCTATATCATTTCAGACAAGTGGCTGCCCAGTGATGCTTCTGAAAGCAAACAAGTTCATTGTTCTCATTGCTAAGAAGGTAGCTCTGTGTGTGTGTGTGTGTGTGTGTGTGTGTGTGTGTGTGTGTGTGTGTTGCAGAGGGAGAGAGTGAATCCAACTTAAATCAGACAAGCATAACTGGTGGCAAGCTAACTTTTCACCCCGCTTCCCACAGCCAACATATAGGAAGTTGTGCATCATGCTTTGCTTTTGTTCAACAAACCAGAATTTGCTGGTTCTCGTACTGCTCTTGTTTTAAACCGTGCTTGTGCAAAATAAAGCCTCTACCAAGGCTTTTTGAAACTAATAATAAAGAAATTGCTTTCGGGGGGTTTCTGTAAATGAGGGAAGAGTTTTGGTGAAATTCTCATCAGCGGACGAGTGTTGTTTTCGCACTCGTTTATTCATTCTAGTGGAGCATTGAGTGTCTGCCTTCCATTGCCCAATTCGCTCTCCAACCGTTCCATATTTTCATTCAATTCCAAGAGAGGTACAGTAGCCTCTTTCTGCAACAGAAATACCAGCTGCAAAATCTTTTCCAAGGACAGAAATTTGGGGCTCAATGGTGGTCATAAGATGAGGACTACCCGTGTTATGTTTTCAGGTCGTATGGCCATCATGAAGATTAAAACTGAATATACTTAATAGGCATCAAAGGGGATGGAGAAAGACAGAAGAGATTCTCCCCAAACACCTGGCAAAACGCTTGTCTCTTTGGGAGGGAACTTAAAAGCTTTAAGGCCATCTGGAAATGCAATTTTTAAGGAAGAGAATTTCCTTTCCAGCAAAAAAAAAAACAAAAACAAAAAAAACAAGCGGATAACCGATTGTGTGTTTGCTGCTCAGTTCCATATTTAAAGTGTCATTTCTATACATAGGAGAATGCAGATCTAGTTTTACTGATACAGGTAAAAATATATGAGCACTTCGAAGGAAGATTAGCAATAATTCCTAAATCCCTATATTTAACAATAAGAACAATAAAATGGCACATAATTCTGATCCTTAAAACAAATACCTCCAGGTTTTTTTTTGGGGGGGGTGCTAACTCTACAAATCAGATTAACCCATAAACGACAATTCAAAACAATGCAACCAACCACCATGTTTTCTGAAGTTCTAGAAGGCTGTGTCAAAAATACTTCCTTTCTAAAAAGTATTTCCGATCTCGGCTGAAAAGCCGAATCATGCTCTCCATGATCTAATCATACTCCCCAGTTGCCTCCAGCTCACAGCAAAATAAAAATAAAAGACTTTCAATTGCCAAACACTATTTCAAATTTTGAAGAACAACTCAAACAATGTCTCTCAAGGCCACTGAGTTGAAAAAAAACTGGAGTTCGGCCGGGAGGAGGAGGCGGGACAAACATTTTACAACTCAAGTCTCTGGCCAATCAGGAAGATTGAATATCCCATGCTTGGACTCTCCAAGCAGCGCACAGGAGAAATACTTCCTTTCTAAAAAGTATTTGGCAGGACTTAAGGGGCAAAATGGATTGTGCAACTTGTATCTTAGTGTCATCCCTTTTTACACTGCAGCTCTTGTCAGGTTGCACAAAATTTGTCGCACTCTCTTAAATTGACGTTAAGTTGTATAATGATAGCTTCAAATCATGGTTTATAAACCCACAGAAATGTGGTTCACACAATCCAGCCCAAATCAAACAAACAGCTAAATTGATGAAACTCATCTTTACTTATGTCTCATTTGTAAAAAAAAAAAAAAACAATTAGTGGATTCCGAGATGTTAAATTTGAAAAATTTCCAAAGTTCTGATTCCTGTTCACTCCAATTCATAACTGCAGGAAAATGCAATTGGATATCATGAAACATGACAAGAGGGAGGGGGGATTTTCCAGGATTTAAGAGGTGCCTTAAACCCTACAAATAAACATACCAACCACCCCTCTCAAAAGTATACAAAAAGAGACAAGCATTTTGGATCCAATCGTTCTGGAGATGCAAAAGGAATATTGCCAGATCATACGTGGGCCAGGTTTTTTGCATTCTTGGCTTGCAGTGATATGCAAAGCAGACAACTGTGGGTTGTTTAATAAAACATAATTAAACCAAACCACCTATCTACCATTATACCTTTTCCTTGTTCACAGGCACCTTTATGTGGAAGACTTAATTGGTTTCCCATTGCAGATCAAACCAGCAAATGCAAAACAATCTTTTTATTAAATATACCGAGTCAGATAAATGTAATCAGCTCCTAATCTGTCATGTTCTTTATAGACTCAGGATAAAATCTAGCCTAGCTTGTAAAACTAGAGACCAGGCTGGCATCAAAGGGAGAGAAAAAAAAGGATATTAATCACATTTTAATTTAATTAAGTTCCATTTAGTATGTAACAGATTATAAAAGTTATGGAATGCCACAGCCAGGGCAAGACAATAGGATCCAAGTTGGATGTTAAACTACACACCCAGGGAAACGCACAACGTTAAAAAACTTTTAGATGTTTTTTTTTTATCCAAAGCTCCCTTTTTCTAACAATTCAATTGACACTCTTAGGTACGGAAATGAGTGAAAAACATTATAAAAATGGAGAATGTGTGGCTGTGATATCAATGAGGCTCAAGAACATCTGAAGAACAACTGGCATCCTACCTCCGAGATAAATAATAAGAAAAACAAGCCTGTTCCAAGAAGACAAGAGATTACCTAACTTTTTGAAAACTGGGACGGACGTCGCTTAAGACTTTCGTGCAAGAAGGCCACAGAGAAGTGATAGTTCGCGAGTTGAAACCATATCACGTTTTCATGAGTATAATTTGTATTTTTCAGGAGGGATATTCAGGTTTGGGGGTTCTTTGTTTGATTTTTAAAACACTCACACAGTACAGGTATTCCTCGGCTTACAAGTGTTCATTTAGTGACCCTTCTAAAATTGCAATGGCCCTGGAAAAAAGTGACTTATGACCAGTTTTCACATTTACGACCGTAGCATTCATACGCTTGGCAAATTGACTCATATTTATGATGGTTGCAATGTCCCAAGGGTCGTGTGATCCCATTCTGTGACCTTCTGACAAGCAAAAGTCGATGGGGAAGCCAGATTTGCTTAACAACCGTGTTACTCACTTAACAACTGCGGTGATTCGCTTAACAATGGTGGCAAGAAAGGTCGTAAAAGAGGGCGTAACTTGCTTCACAAATGACAGCTCAATTGCGGTCGTAAGTCAAGAACTAGCTGTAAATCTAAATCTCATCCCGCAGGATTCATGTTACCCATCCTCAAAACAGCAAGAAACTACCACCATTAATTTCTGGCATTCATGATAAAAACACTGGGATTTGTGACCAAAGAGGACTCAACCATGAATTCATACAATGTAGTAAGCTTTCTATGGTAACCTTGATTATGGTTTGAATCCTGCTACTGATTTAGGATCCCGAGTTTGGCATAAAACCAGGGATGAGCTTCAAAAATTTTAGCAAGGGATTCTCTGTCCGGTTGCTGGGTGGGCGTGGCCATGGTGGGCGTGGCCTAATCAGCCTCCTGCATCGCCGGGGAGAGAGGCATTTTTTCCTTCCCCAGGCTCTGGAGGCTTTCCTCGAGCCTCTAGGAGGGCAAAAACAGCCTCCCCAGACCCTCCGGAGGCCCTCTGAACTGGAAACAGGTCCATTTCCAGCCTTCCCTCCCTTCCAGTAGGTCCATTTTTCACCCTCCGTGCATGCCTCCGTGCATGCCCTGCGGTTATTTACATCCAAAATGAGCTGCGTGGGGACTCCTGGGAAGGGAGGGGAGGGGCCAGCCAGGAGTGGGATTTGGGGGTTCTCCGAACTGCTAGAGGTTCTCCCGATCCCCGAGCAGCCCACCCCTGCATAAAACCCAGCTTTAACAAAACAAGGTTAAACAAACCGCAGCCTCGCATGAGGTATAAACTAAGATGGTGAGATTGAGACCCGGCAAATTTTAACTGACACCCAGCAGGTTTAAACATACAGCATAAACAGAAAGACATCTCGTGGTTCCCAGGCTGCAGGTATTATAGTTAAACGATCAAAATGTTTATTCAACTTGTCGATTTTGCAAGAGCGTTGAGAACCTAATAATGTACATTAGGGGTTGCATTAATGCTTCATTAAAATAACATTGCTCAAAAACAATGTCGCAGCCTATTCAGGTTTTAGCATTCAGAAGCCTACATTTTGCTCTGCCCCAAGCCTAGCTAGAACACTTGTTTTTGCAGGGAAGAACACCTGTTTCTGCAGGAAGAACAAGGCTTCTTCAATAGCTCCTTAATTCGATACTCTACTAACCCCGCTAAAGGAACTGTAGCTGCAGTTAGATCTCATTTCTGGTCTTAAAGCAAAAGCCCCAATTCATCCTTAAAACTGTGTCAGTGTGATTTTTACTTTTCACTTCCTCCAAAAGAGAACAGGTTTGACGTAGTAAAGAAGGCAAACAGGCTAGTAATCAGAAGACTACTAGACTTGTCTTAGGTCCAAAGCTGGGTAACTTTCCTCTCTCTAGGAAGAAAGCAACGGGCAAACCACTTTTGAAATAAAATTGCAGATATTAATCCAGGCAGTTGCCAAGAGTCAAGGGAGGGAGGGAGGGAGGAAGGGAAAAGGAAGGGAAGGGAAGGGAAGAAGAAAAGGAAAGGAAAGGAAAGGAGGAAAGGAAAGGAGGAAAGAAGGAAAGAAAAGAAAATGAAAGGAAGAGAAAGGAAAGGAAGGGAAAGGAAAGGCCAAATTCTGTTTTAATCTTATAACCACCCTGCAAAGATTAGGTCAAATTCTAATCCAGCAAATCTCAGAGCTCTACAGGTCTATGAAAGCAATTCTGCCAAGTCTAGAAGTTCAAGCATTCAAGGCAAACTTCCTGGTCTAATGCCCCTGGTTTTAGCAATGCCTCATCATTTTTGGCCGTGCTTATCAAACACCTTCTCAGATACGTCTGCTTAGTTCCAAAGCTATCTTGTTGTCACCCAGTCCTACGCATCCAACATCCAGCTGGCTTTCACAGACTTCCAATCCTGGAAACTTAAAATTATGGTGGCCCTCCAGCACAGTTCAGAAAGACCCACTGCAGAAGAAAACAGCTGTCCGCAATGATGTGCCTTAGCAGCTGCCAAATGTGCAGAGATAACAATAAAGGCTTCCTTTTGTGATTTCATGCTACCACTTATAGAATGGACTCATGCACAATAAGGAGGCTGCTTGTAATCACTGTTCCGGTATAAATGCCAAAGTATCCGTATAAATGCCAAAGGAAAAAATATATAACCTTACAATAGAAGGGAGACCTTGAAGAATGAGTAATATTCATCCGCACTGTGATATATGACTCAAGGATTTGAGAATTGTTCCTTCCTGCAAACATTATGGATTCCAAATTACTGGGCCATTCTGACTGCACTCCGAGTTAGCTGCAGGATGAGCACTATTCCAGGTGTGACCTTAAACAGATATTGTTATTCTATGACCTGATAAAGCTCAGTCTGTGATTTGTGAATAGCTATGCAATCCCATGATGGAGACGGTTGCTTTGAAAAGCTGTGTATCTGCAGGTTGAGGTGGACTGAGGTATCTTTATTAAATATATAAATACAGTGATCAAAATCTCACAAAATCCAGCCATCTTCCAGATCACTTGAAAAACGGAGAGACCTGGAACCTCGCACGAGTTTGCAAATTTCAGCCGTTTAAAAATTATTTTGGCCCTCCGTCCACTGCATGCAATTATATGACGGCACCAGGAGAAAAAAATTATCACGGTTCTCGGTTTCTTTTTTATTAGTTTGTCAAAATATGCAATACAGAAGTACAAGATGAAAAAAATGAAAATGAGGGAAAAATAAGGGAGGGAAAGGGGGAAAGAGAAAAAGAAAAAGCTTTTCTGAGCCAGGCGCAATTTGTGACGGCCGCCATTTTGAAAACGCCGAAAAGTGCCGGGCGCCATTTTGTTTTTGCATTGACTTCCAACTCTTTTGGCTGCAGCAACATAAGATAAGTAACATAAAAACCCCAAATATTTATTTCTAGGTAATAGCATATATACGAACCATTTCTATAACTACAAATCTATATAATCGGCAAAACCCAAAATCAAAGTTTCATCTTTTTCCCCCACCTCAATCACAACGTCCTAAAGCAGTTTCCAAGTAGAAAATAAATTAACTGTGTTCTTTTCTTTGATCAAAGCAGTCTAAAAATTAGCTTTCTCTGCTAACTGCAACAATTTTTCAGCCATTATCCAATCAAAGTGCCCTTCCATTTTGGTGCACAATGTAATCTCAAATGGTTCATTTGAAGTTTAAAAAAAACATTAAAATGCTTGCTTTTTGTGAGCTGAAGTTGCTTTCAATATAATAA
>JANHFT010001567.1:0-20094 GCA_032467955.1 Pseudoxenodon macrops
AAGGAAGGAAGGAAGGAAGGAAGGAAGGAAGGAAGGAAGGAAGGAAGGAAGGAAGGAAGGAAGGAAGGAAGGAAGACCTGAGTCCTATTGTTGAGTGGTCACCGTGAATGCCTGATTCTTCTTTTTGGGTGGGAGCCAATGGAGGCATTGGTGGGTTCTCATTCCCAGTAACCCTATCAGCAAACCATCAGTGCCTCTGGCTGTGGCTGCTGAATCCCAAGCCAGTTTCTAATAAGGCCTCCCTCCCATTGATCACTGATGCCTGCCTTAGGGAACATTTTCTAACCGCCTCCCCAGGAAGCGAAGTTAGCTGTATCTCTGTTAATACAGGTAGTCCTCTGCTTTACGACCACAACTGAGCCCAACATTTCTGTTGCTAAGTAAGATGGTTGTTAAGTGAGTTTTTTCCTATTGTATATTTCTTGTCCAGGCTGTTAAGTGAATCTCTGCAGTTGTTAGTAACATGTTTGTAAAGTGAATCTGGCTTCCCCATTGACTTTGCTTGTCAGAAGGCGATCGCAAAAGTTGATCACATGACCTGGGGACACTTCAACTTTCATAAATATGAAGCAGTGGCCAAGCGTCCAGATTTTGATCACCTGACCATGGGGATGCAGCAACGGTCATAACTGAAAAACGGTCAGTCACTTGGGAATGACTGTCTTAACTCTGAACAGTCACTAAATGAATGATTATTATAAGTTGAGAACTACCTGTATTCAAAACCCACTCGCAAGACTTGTTTGTGTCATCAGGCTGTAGTGTCCCAGGGAAATTTTTTAAGATGGATGTATATATATAGAAAGAAAGTTAAGCTTTCTTAAAAGAATAAACTCTTTTTAGCTAAAAAAACAAGTTCCAGTTTCTTCCAGGCCCCCAAAGTAAGTTCTGAATTGGTTGAAATGGTATGTATGCAGCTATACACAAACATCACCAACCGATCACCATAATTGTGGCGTGTGAGCCTTGGTAAAAAATCACTCAAGGTTTTCTTTTGTGCCTTTCCTGGAACCTCTGCCAAGGAACTGCTGCTGTTCTGTATTTTTTTTCATAACTATAGTAACACAAACAATGGGATTGCAAGGCCACAAGGCATTAGAGTGGTTTTTTTAAAAATGCCATTATTTCACATTCTGCAATGTGACCTCTCTCTCTCTCCCAGGGCCCCCACTCCTCATTCTAAAGTCTTTTCAATGAAAAGTTTAAATTATATCATGCTCCTGGTTGAAACCATAGTTTCAGCTTGGAAACTGTGAGTATCCTAGACAAGACAACTCCAAAAATGCTGAACAATTCTTGGAAGCCTGGCACTCAAACAATCAGCCATCCACAGGCACATGGACATAAGCAACATCTACATACCATTCAAAAGAGACAATCAAAAAGCTAAAAAGGAAACAAAAGAACAATACACCACCTCTCCAGCAATCAACATCCAGATGAGCATAGATTAGCACCAAAATTAACGTTAGACTAACAATCAAAAGGCAAACAATACCCCAATCAAGGAACCACCAAGACCACTCTGACCAACTCTGACAGGGCAAGCCACTAGTATATAAAATGAGAGCAAACCCAATTCCCCCCTAGCACTGATGATGTTACCTAGTTAGGTAATGAAATGTCTGCAAGAAAACCACCAAGCTCACAGAGCACCAAGGACCCCATAGACCATGCTCAGTTTCATATATACCAAGATTACTTTTCCTGTCTTCATTTTTATTAAAGAAGTGGAATGTGTGTGTGTATGGTTAGAGTCCATTGGTAACCACAATGGAGTTTGAAGCTGTTTCTTGAATTAATGACCTTGAAGAATGCTTAAATTTTTGTAAGAAGGTGGGGCTTTGTTTCCTTCATTCCTGTATAAAAAGGAATAAAACAGTGGTTCTCAACCTGTGGTCTATGGACCCCCCAGAGGGCCTTGATGTCACAGAGGGTCCATGGAGGCTTAAAAATGTTATGATTTAAATCTTGAGTTAAGTCTTGGGCTCCATGGCCGTGCTGCATGGCCACAAAGGTTGTGAACCACTGAGTAAAAGGTTTCTCCAGTTTGAGAGACTGTTACACAGCAGGTAATACTAACACTTCCTTGCAAATTGGTGGTGTGGCAGTTTTGAATAGCATGTATTGTCCCCAAACTGTTCCCTTCTCTATAGTAGTCCTTGATTTATGACTGGTTGTTTAGCAATAATTCAAAATTACAACGGACCTCTCGGGGTACTTACAATCAGGATTTGAAGTGCTGATGGCTTCCCTGGTCATGTCATTGTATTTGGGGCACTTGGCAAATCAGCCCTCATTTATGGCTGTAGGATCCTTCAGTCACATTACCATAATTTATTTATTTTTTTGGCTGGAAACCTAAAAACACCCATTGTAGATAATGGATCTGCTTAATGACCACGGCATTCATTTAATGACTGTAATATTAGCTTAACGATTAGTGCAAAAAAGGTAGTAAAATCAGGTGCAGTTACATGGTGACCCACTTAATGCCTGGCACAACTTACAACTATAATTCTGGGCATCCCAAAGGTGCTTTTTTCAAAAGGCAACTGAAGTTTCTTTCTTTCTTGAAAACGTTTCGCTTCTCATCCAAGAAGCTTCGTCAGTTCTGCTTCTTGAATGAGAAACGAAATGTTTTCAAGGAAAGCAAAAATCAAGAAAGTTCAGTTTCCCTTTTGAAAAAAGTACCTTTGAGGCAAACGTGACCTAGATGACTGAGAATCTCCTCCATAGATATAATTCTGGGGTGATAAGTTGAGGACTACTACTTGTATTGTACAACTGGAAAAACTGCAGAAAAGGGTAATCAAAAAGATCAAAAGCCTGGAGCTTCCTGTATGACCAATTCAAGGGAAAAAAACACCTTGTAATTTATTCCTCTCTCTCTCTCTCTGTCTCTCTCTCTCTCTCCCCCTTTCTAGCATGGCGGACAAGAACAGCACGTTGAAATGCACTTTTTCTGCTCCGGGCCATAGTGTAACCCTCCTGCACGGCCTGGCTTCTTTGCGGGCTCAGGCCCAGTTGCTGGATGTCATCCTCACCATCAACAATGAGGTCTTTCAGGTGCACAAAGTTGTTTTGGCAGCCTGCAGTGACTATTTCAGGTGAGAGGCTCAAATGTCCTTATGGAAGCGGTTTTCTGCTCTTTCAAACCGCGTGGACTGAGTTGGTCGTGGACAAAATGGTGGGCTTGTGTCAGGGAATTGGGCAGCGGGTGTCCAAATGGGGTCAGAGAGGCTGACACAAATTTGTAGTTTTATATAAGTAAATATGTTTTACATCTATATTTTCAGCCGACAAGATAGTCAGGCACATCACGACATCATGAGGTAAATTGTCAGGTAAATCACAGAACAGCATACAGAACACACAGAAGAAAAAGGCGGGGAAAATGGGAAACTCCCCCTTTACACCCAGCAACCAATCATATTGTAGATTGCCTCATGCAGGAGACAGCTCTCTCCAACCAATCAACTACAGGTGTGTGTTCTGGCCCATTATAAACTTTACTGGTCCGGTTACTAAATTTAAATATCCGAACAGTTTGCGAGTGAGGGCTATAATTCGTTCTTGACATACAACCATTCTTTTAGCCACTGTTACAGCAGTGTTAGGGCCAGTTTTTGCATTTACAGCCGTCGTAGCATTCTCCAAGATCACATGATCAAAAGTCAAAACTAGCATGTCTTTACCACAGTTCCAGCGTCCCAGAATCATGATTGCCATTTTTGACTTTCCGACAAGCAAAGTCAATGGGGGAAACCGGATTCACGTAACAACTACAAGATTCACTTAACAAATGCAGTGATTTTCTTAACAACTGTGGCAAAAAAAGATGTAAAATTGGCCATGACTCACTTAACAACTGCCTTGCTTAACAATAGACATTCTGGTCTCAATTATAGCCATAAGTCAAGGACTACCTGTATTGTTCAGCAGATGGCTTTCATGCAAGGAGGGCAGGCATTCTCCAAACCCTGCGTAAGATCCAGAAAAATTGCTAAGCTCTGTGGGTCAGGAGTCTATGCTGGTCAGAATCTCCTTGGAAGTGAGGCTACAACTTATGTTTGTGTAAGGCAAAGATAACATTGCATCTGAGAGAACCTTTGGGAAATGTAGGTTGCAGAGCTATCAAAGTCCAAACCTAGCCCATATATTGTCAAAAAAAGGCAGAAACCATTGCACCTTCTTCCCAGGCATTGGCAAAGTTGCATCGGTGGGTGCCCTGTGGAATTCTAGGTGATTTTCATGGGACCTCCCCAAATAATTTAAATCAGTGTTTGCAAACATGACAACTTTAAGATGTGTGGATTCCTAGATTTCTCCAGCCAGTTTCAACTCCCAGAATTCCCAGAGTCACCTTGTAGGGGGTATAAAAATGTAATAAATAAAATAAAATTCCTCAGCACATTAAGAAATACGGTTCATTCATCTGCAGGTAGCCATCAAGTCTGTTTCTCTCTAATTATCCTAGCCTTTCATATTTTTGGGGTATGTTCATGGATGCAAAAGTAAATGCTTCTTCACTCAAGAAGTACTTCTTCACTCATAATGCCAGCCTCTCGAAAAAACTCAAGGTATCTTGAGATGTGGCTCCCATCTGGATGATAAGTCAAAAGTCCCTATCTCTTCTCCCAGCCTTTAGGTGGTTGAGCCACTGTAGATTTCAATTTTGTTCTTCTGTGTGCTTTTCTCTTCTGGAGGCACATTTTTTAAATTTTGTTTTCCTTTTAAAATGTAAGTCATTTAGACTGATTGAGGGTCAGGAAGCTTTTAAATTATATAAAGAAAGAACCTTCGCCTCAAGGGCTGATACCCATAATTCTAGCCTGATTCCTTTTGCATTCTTACTATCCTAAATTTATGCGTCGCTTGTGCTTGGTACCATAGTTAGATGGGTGAGTCAGGTGTTACGTTTTCTTGCAAAAAAAAATTCCATTCCTAAAAAGAAAAGTCGTTTTGCAATTTATTAGTCAGCATACATGCATGAGGTGCAATACCAATCAAATTTTGATGGGATGTTATAAACCAGGGGTGTCAAACTTGATTTCATTGAGGGCTGCTGTGTTTGACCTTGGCGGTGTGCAGGGTGGGGGTGGCCAGCTCAGCGTCACGCATGTCAGGGGTACCTGTGGTGGCCCGAGCATTCTGCCAGTGAAAATGGGCTCCTGAGCTCTGTTTTTGCCTGCGATAGCCTCCTGCAACCCTCAGCCAACGAAAAGGGCCACTTGTGGCCCTCCCAAGCTCTGTTTTCACACACAGAACTACCATGGACCAGTCCTTCAATGTTTCCAGGGTTGCCCCGTGGGCCAGATCTAAGCACCTCGCGGGCCAGATCTGACCCCCGGGCCTTGAGTTTGACACCTCTGTTATAAACACAAATGTTTTAATATTAATTGTAAACAATAACATTTTCATCTTAATAGGTATACTTGGGGCGTAAGGGGAAAATGGACCGAATAAAACAAAAACAAAATATTAAACAAAAAAGATGTAAATGTTCTTACATTAGGTTGATGAAGAATACTTGGGTGAAAACCAGAAGTAGATTTCTGGATTAGAAGAAAAAAATATCTTAAAATCATCAATTCTTGAGCTGAATGTTGATTTATTTACATTTGCAAGCCATTCAGTTATAGCTTTTAAGTTGTTTAACATTAGTACAATGAAACAGTGAAAGCAGTAATAAGCAATAATAAGCAATAATTATCAAACCAACACATCATTTTGTGCATCAAAAAAGGTAACAACCAGCTATCTTATATTTGCTGGATGATTACATCTGTAATTCAGACTTGTTTCTTGAGTGCTTTGAGGAAGAACAGCATTTTAAATGCATTTTGGTATATTAACAGGGAGGAAATGAACCTGTACTACTTACAACTATGTTATTTTAATATAAATGCACAACCTGCCTTGGTATTTTGCGCCTGATTCCCAGAACCTTACAATTTTTATTGCCTAAATTCAGCTATTAAAATAATCAGGAATAGAATGAAGACCAGATCAGCTTTGCTTTGAAAACAATTTTCTAGCTTCAGAATGTGTCCTGAGTCTCCATATTTCTTTTTTTTGAAGAGTATATTTCTTGCACCTCATTCTGATGAATAAAAGATATACTCAAAGTTTGCTCATCTTTGACCTAAATTGGCGGGATTTTGCTTAGATCAGGGGTGTTCAATCTTAATAATTTTAAGACTTGTGGACTTCAGTTCCCTGAATTCTCTGACGGGCATGCTGTTTAAAGATGCCAAGGCTGAATCTCTGACTCAGATTTTCATATTCTTTCTGGAGAGCATCCAGCCGTCCACCCTCCCTTCTGACATTGGTGCAAACTCCAGGGAGGAGAACATTACTGGTAATCCTCATCTTATGACCATAATGAAAGGTGGCCATTATGTTGATAAGCCATGATGGTCATAAGCAGGTCACACACACATGACCAACCCGATTTGGTGACCTTTCTGTGTGGCAGCTGTTAAGCAAACATTGTGCTTTTAAAGCAAACCAATTGTTTGGTGTGAAGCAATTTTATCGAAAACTAGAAGTAAATGCCTTTTTTTTCAGCAAAATCATTGTAAAATGTGGCCACATGACCGCAAAAACGTTGCAAATGGATATAAATGCAAGCTGGCTGCCAAGCACCCAAAATGTGATCATGTGACTGTGGGGGGACCTATCAGAAATTTGGAACTGGTTTATAAGTATCCCCGGGAGGTCCCTTGTAACTTTAAGCTGCCCAGACTTGCTGCATCAGTGAGGTGGGTGGCATAGAAATTTAATAAATAAGTACATGAATTTTGAATGGTCACTAAGGAACCGAGGATTACCTGCAAATGCTCCTTACATACCACACTTTGACTCTGGTTGTTATGGGGCAGGCTGTGAAAATGCCCCATTGGAGAGGATGAAGGCTCTGAATCATTAGTCAAATAGCAATAGCACTCAGACTTATATATTGCTTCACGTTGCTTTACAGCCCTCTCTAAGCAATTTACAGAGTCAGTCTATTGCCCCCTGGGTCCTCATTTTACCCACCTCGGAAGGACGGGAGACTGAGTCAACCTTCAGCCTGGTGAGATTCGATCTGCCAAACTGCTGGCAGTCAGCAGAAGTAGCCTGCAGTTCTGCACTCGTAACTACTGTGCTACAGTGGCTCAATGCAGTTGAATTCACACTTCTCCAAAGTGACCTCTGGACGTTGACCATCTCTTACGTGTTTCTAACATTGTGTCCCCCATCTTCTGTATGCTTGTGATTACACTTGCCTTATTTGTGCCTGCTGCGTGTGTATCTGTGAGCATCTGCACGCATCCTGGTCCTTGTTTTTTGATTGGTGTTTGTTTCCCTAGTAACATCAACCCCTGAGGTTCATTGCTCTTCATAATAAGGAGCAAATTAAGGGGGGTGGGTGGGCAGAAGATCTCCCACCAGACGCTAATGGCTCTGTCGGATTCTGTGCACCACACACTGGCCCCGGTGTGGGTTTGCTGCTGAGCTATAATTGCTTCAAGGGTTTCTCTTGTAACTTTGGGTGTTTGGTAGGCTTGTCGTGGAGGAACAATGAATAACATAATCTTCCCTTTGGTTTGTAGCTTTTGATTTTGATGCAAATGAAGAGTAAAAGGAAAGAGGCAGCATTAAAGATGATTTGGCAGCTGCTGCTCTAATCTGGATTTCAAGATTACAAGACAGTTTTTCTTAAAAAATCAGGATAATTATACGTTGACCGTGATTTTCTCGATATTCAGCTCTTCTTTCTAGCAACAAAGCATTCTCAGTCCTTCCCTATAAGAGGAGGGAAGCTGCAGCTCACAATTTTCTTTAGGGGGCTGGAGGCTAAAACATACAAAGAACGGTTGCAGAAACTGGGTATGTCTAGTCTTAATGAAGAGAAGGACTAAGGGCGACCTGATAGTAGTCTTCCAATATTTGAGAGGCTGTCACAAGAAAGTGGGGGTTCACCCAGTGGTGAAATGCTACCGGTTCGGCCCGGTTCAGACATGCCGGTGATGGCAGATGATTCGGAGAACTGGTGGTGTCGTCGTGAGGCTCCGCCCACCTGCTCCGACGTCATCACTTTCTGGTTTTTAACCCTCTGCGCATGCGCAGAGCCTTCTGCGCATGCGCAGAGTCAAAAATCAGACACGACAATGGTGCGCACTTCTGAACCGGTAGGGAAGGTAAGTAGATTTCACCGCTGGGTTGATCTATTCCAGTGATGGCGAACCTATGGCACGCGTGCCTGGCGCTGCCCTGTAAAAAAAAATGACCCAACGGCCAAACCGGAAGTCACTTCCGGTTTGCCCGTAGGGCCGTTTTTCGTCTTCAGGAAGCTTCCCTGAAGCCCCCGGAGCGTTTAAAATGGCCCAGCAGGCAAATCGAAGTCACTTCCGGTTTGCCTGTTGTTGTTTTTTTTAACCCTCTGGAGGCCTCAGGACGCTTTCTGAAGCCTCCGGAGGGTAAAAAAACGGCATCACAAGCAAACTGGAAGTCCGTTTCCGAACTTCCGGTTTGCCTGTAGGGCCGTTTTTCGCATTCAGGAGGCTTCCCTGAGGAGAAGAAGAAGGTCAAAGGAGAAGAAGCCTCCTGAACCCTCTAGAGGGCAAAAAACAGCACAATGGGAGGGGGCGCGTGCATGCGCAGTGCAGTGTGCATGGGGGGGTGTTGCATGCTGGCACGCGTGCGTGTGTGCATGCGCCACCATTTTTGGTACGCAAGAAGAGAAAGGTTCACCATCACTGTTATTCTATAAAGCACCTGAAGGCAAGAAAAGACATAACGGATGGAAACTTACCAAGGAGGAAACCAACCTAGAATTAAGGAGAAATTTCTTGACAGTGAGAACAATTAACCAGTGGAACGACTTGCCTTCAGAAGTTGTGGGTGCTCCATCACTGGAGGTTTTTAGGAAGAAATTAGACAGCCATTTGTCCAGAATTATATAGGGTCTTTTATATAGGGCTATTCTGTATATTACAGTTAGTCCTTGACTTATGATAGCAATTGGGACCAGAATTTCCATTGCTGATGAGTTAAATAACAGTGCCCAGCAAGATGGGCGTTAAGTGAGTCAGGCCCCATTTTACAACTTTTGCCATGGTTGTTAAATGAACCTTTGCAATCTTTGTGTCAGCATTCTGAGTAACGCATTCTCTAAAAGCAGAACTCCGAGGCAGGTAGATTCCTTAAAGAACATGTTTATTAGATACATCAAATTTTGCACACTTCTGGAATTGCACCACGCTTACCCGATGGAGCGATCCGTTCTGATTCCCTAACTCAGTATGCCCAGTGGTGCAGAAAGCTCTGGAACGTGGATAGATCCTTAAATTCTTTTCAGGATTTACTATTTTTGAAGGCTGTTTACTATTTTTCGACACTTGCCCTTGCCTTGCTTAGCAAAGGAAATTATCATCCAATTGTAGTAAGTCGAGCACTACCTCTTTTACTCTTTTAGTAATCAGTAAGTTTCGTGTAAGATTTTTCTCTCAGATCTCAAAAAGGACACTGTACGATGCTCGCCTATATGTATTCTACGGCTTCCTATGCTAATGTATATCCTTCTGTTCCACTTTAATAGAGACACTTGAGACAGTCTTTAACATAAAACTAAATCAAAATTCATCATCAAAGCTCATTTAAAAAGGCAGTGATTTGAGAAGATATAAAGAATTCATAGAACCAGAAAAACATCTTAACATCTGCACATGTCGGATCCTTCCGGAAGGCCTTATATGCTGGTATAAACAAGGAAGGGTTGAGGCAGATTTTTTGAGACAAGGAACACTTAGCCCTTGCACAGGAAGGAAACTTACATTTTCGTTAGTCATTTATAATAATTTAAATATGCTTATTCATTGAGGAAACAACCTCAAAGTGGATTCACATTTGAGTACTTCTTGAATTATGACCACTATTGCGACCAGAATGTCTATTGCTAACTAAGCAAGGCGATTATTAACTCAGCCCTACTGCCCAATTTTATGACCCTTTTCACCACAGTTGTTAAGCAAATCACTGTAGTTGTTAAGTGAATCATGCAATTGTTAAGCAAATATGGCTTCTTCCATTGACTTTGCTTGTCAGCAGCCTCTGCAGATCGCAAATGGCGATCACATGATTCTGGGATGCTATAGCCATCGTAAATATATACCAGGTGCCAAGTGCCCAAATTTTGATCAAGGGACTGTGGGGGATGCTGCAATGGTTAATAAGTTCAAGGACCCCGTTGTAAGTCACTGTTTTCAGCACCATTGTACATTGGAATGCTTGCTAAACAAATGGTCGTAAGTTGAAGACTATTTGTATGTAATTTGCTGCAATGCATCAATCAGTGAAAAGGCGAGTTATTTGTTGCACACTTTCTTGGTTGGCAACCTCTGGAAGATTTATTTATTCATCTGTCAAATTTCTTTCTCAATTTTATTCGTTAAATGTATTTATTTATCAAATATATTTGTTCATTTGTTTATTTTTTATCAAATTTATTTCCCGTCCGTCTTGCGGTTTGGGGCGGTTCTGAGCACCTTAGATTCTCCCTGAGGATGTCCAGGAATGGTGAATCTCATCCATGTCGTCTCCTGTTCTTTGATTCTTTTAGGGCCATGTTCACTGGTGGGATGAGGGAAAGCAACCAAGACGTGATTGAGTTGAAAGGAGTCTCTGCCAAGGGCTTGAAGCACATCATAGAGTTTGCCTACAGTGCCGAAGTCACCCTTGATCTTGACTGCATCCAGGATGTGCTGGGAGCGGCGGTCTTCCTGCAGATGGTACCCGTGATGGAGCTGTGCGAGGAGTTCCTGAAATCGGCCATGAGCGTTGAGACCTGCCTTAACATCGGGCAAATGGCCACCACTTTCAGCCTTGCCTCCTTGAAGGAGTCCGTCGATGCCTTCACCTTCCGCCATTTCCTTCAGATTTCCGAGGAGGAAGACTTCCTCCACCTTCCTTTGGAACGACTCGTCTTCTTCCTTCAGAGTAACAAGCTCAAGAGCTGCAGTGAGATCGACCTTTTCCGGGCTGCCATCCGATGGCTGCAGTACGACCCAACGCGCTGCAGCAGTGCCAGCCAGGTTCTCTGCCACATTCGCTTCCCGCTCATGAAATCCTCGGAGCTGGTGGACAGCGTCCAGACCTTTGACATCATGGTGGAGGACGTCTTATGCCGGCAGTACCTCCTCGAAGCTTTCAACTACCAAATACTGCCTTTTCGACAGCATGAGATGCAGTCTCCCCGAACGGCGATCCGCTCCGACGTCCTTTCTCTCATAGCTTTTGGTGGCACGCCGTACACCGATAACGATAGGACCGTAAGTGGCAAAGTCTACTATTTACCAGACAGTAACACCCGCCAATTCAAGGAGCTGACAGAGATGGAGGTGGGGACTAGCCACACCTGTGTGGCTGTCCTAGATAACTTTGTTTACATGGTTGGGGGACAGCATCTGCAGTACCGCAGCGGTGAGGGAGCCCTTGACATCTGCTACCGCTACGACCCCCATCTTAACCAGTGGCTGCGTATTCAGGCAATGCAGGAGAGCAGGATCCTGTTTCAGCTGAACGTGTTGTGTGGCATGGTCTATGCCACGGGGGGCAGGAACAGATCCGGCAGCTTGGCATCCGTGGAAAAATATTGCCCCAGAACCAACGAATGGAGCTTTGTTTGCCCCCTCAAACGCAGGACGTGGGGCCACGCGGGGGCCACCGTGGGAGGCAAGCTGTATATCTCGGGCGGGTATGGAATATCCGTGGAAGACAAAAAAGCCTTGCATTGCTATGACTCTGCACTGGATCAGTGGGAGTTCAAAGCTCCCATGAACGAACCCCGCGTCTTGCACGCGATGGTCAGCGCCAATAATAAGATTTATGCCCTGGGGGGCCGCATGGACCATGTCGACCGTTGCTTCGATGTCTTGGCCGTGGAGTATTACCTACCAGAAGCCAACCAGTGGACGATGGTAAACCCCATGCGGGTAGGACAATCTGAGGCTGGCTGTTGTTTGCTAGAGAAGAAGATCTACGTCGTCGGGGGATACAACTGGCACTTGAACAACGTCACCAGCATCGTGCAGGTGTACAACACGGAGACGGACGAATGGGAGAGGGACCTCCACTTCCCGGAATCGTTTGCTGGGATTGCTTGTGCACCGGTGATTCTACCACAGCCAACAGCCTGGAGGTGACCATCGAAAGCCACCCGGTCTTCTGAACCGTCCTGTGCATGTTCTTGCCTGGCTTGTTTTGCAAAATAAAGTTGTGTACTCACGGCAGACAAGTGGACGTTTCTGCCTACACTCTCCTGGTTTATTGTATTCCAGCAGCCCCTTTCGACCCTGTTGGGAATGGGAGTGTGATACGGAAGACTGTCCCAAGTAGGGCATCTTCTCAAGAAGCAGCGGTGGTGCACAACACAGTTTCTCCTCCCTAACAATATCACATCTGCGGACGTTTAATAAGTTTTGTTTTTTCCCCATTTATGAATAACTGAGGGGGTTCACTGTATCTCAGAGTGTCATTATATGGAGGTGTGTGGTAGCTGGACAATTTGAAAAAAAGTCAAGAAAATTCAGATCCTCCGGAGCTTTCCCAAAATCAGTTAAGAAGAACGATTGAAGGGAGCTCTAGGCATCAACGATCGATGATTTCGTACAGGAGAATATTTTCCTGAAAAGCAGCTTGGAACAACTGTATTGTTCTGTTCTTGAAAACTCGGTAAGCCATTTTTTTTCCTACGCAGAGATTTAGGAAAGTGCCAAGAAGATTCCACAGAAGTTTGGAATCTAAGGAGGCCAAAACGGGATTATTAGCACAGGTAAATATGATTCCCATAAACTGACAGCATTGATAGTCCTCAACTTACAACAGTTCATTTAGTGACCATTCGAAATTACAACGGCACTGAAAAAAAGTGACTTATGACCGATTTTCACCCTTAATGTCTGTGGCAGCGTCCCCGTGGTCACGTGATCAAAATTCAGACCCTTGGCAACTGATTCGTATTTAGGACGGTTCCAGTGTCCCTGGGTCATGTGATCCCGCTTTCTAACCTCCTGACAAGCAAAGTCAATGGGGAAGGCAGATTCACTTAACAACTGCGTTACTAGCTTAACGATTGCAGTGTTTCACTTAACAAATGTGGTAGGAAAACTCTGGCAAGAAAGGTAGTAACATGGGACAAAGCTCACTTAACGAAAGGTTTCACTTAGCAACAGAAATGTTGGGCTCAGTTGTGGTCGTAAGTAGAGGACTACTACTTTTCATCGTAATCATTGTTGGGGAACATACAGAGAGAATCACACTTTAATTTGGATATGTTCCTGGTCCGCATCCTTTCCTGACACTTGAACTCTTTCTTGAATCAAGAATGTTCACAATTGGATAGGATGGACAAATAAGACAATGACTTGATGGAATGGTTATATTTATCATTCCTCTTAATTGTTGGTTACAGAAAACCTCTTTTATATGTCTGCAGCTGCTTGGAGAGTGAGATGCACAGAGTAGATTGACATTTCATTCTGCAGGATGAACCCTGGGGATAAGATATGTCATGTGCTGAATGGGTATTTATATTAATCTGCCAATTCATTGCTCACATCTGCTGCGGCTACAGTACTGAATCGGCAGATTATTTCGAGTGTAGCCCGACGTACAACCAATTGTTTATTGACTGTTCGAAGTTACAACAGCACTGGAAAAAGTGACTTGTGACCGTTTCCCACATTTACGACCGTAGCAGCACCCCCGTGGTCATGTGATCAAAATTCAGATGCTTGGCAACTGTCATGTGTTTATGTCAGTCGCAGTGTCACCTTTTGCGACCTTCTGACAAGCAAAGTCAATGGAAAACTTAACAACCATGTTAGTAACTTAACGACAGCAGCGATTCACTTAACAACTGCTTTGCTTAGCCACATAAATTCTGGCCCCAATTGTGGCCGTAAATCGACTGTATCCTCACTCAATGCAAAGCAGCTTCATAGCTGCCATTTTAACTTTCTTCCATGCCCTGATCATATTGGCGCCCCAGGGCATTATGGGAAGCAAGGCAGATTCAACCAGTGAAATGCCAGTGCTAGAATGTCTGCAAAAGAGAACCTTGAGGGAAGAGGAAGAAATCGGGGGGTGTTTGATGGGGGATGCTTGGTCTAGAAGTAGCTGAGATGAAGTCCCCCGATGCAGTTCTCCATTCCCTGAATATCTACGGAGATTCTCAGTCATCCAGTCTATGGTTGTCCCAAAGGTGCTTTTTTTCAAGAAGCAACTGGCCTTTCTTTGTTTTTCCTTGAAGATGTTTCGCTCCTCATCCAAGAAGCTTCTTGAACTCTGACCGAGTGGTGAGGAATGGAAGGATTTATATTGTTTCTAGAGCACAGATAAACCTCCAAACGGCCTCAACGACTCTCAGAAAGAGTTCTAATGACCAGATGACTTCAAGGAGTATAAACCCTTCCATTCTCCACCTTTCAGTCGGTACTGAAGAAGCTTCTTGGATGAGAAGTGAAACGTCTTCAAAACAAAGACAGTCCAATTGCCTCTTGAAAAAGCACCCTTGGGATATTCCCTGAGTAATTGTAATGCCTGCCCTGGCCATTCTGGCAGAAGGCTGCTGCTAACCCAATTGAAACTCATTTCTTCCTTTTCCTTTTTCTGTATTCAAATAGCCCACCTGGATCAGCAAACGAGGACTTTGCATTAAATACATAGAACCAGTGAATTGCAGCTTTTCAGAAGGAGCTTGAATGTGTGTGCTTAGGAGTTTCATATCTTGCTGATCAGGTTTGTTTTTGTGTTACGGAACATGAACTTTGGAGCATCTTCCAAGTGTGGAATAAAAACATACTTTCACATATCGACCTCCTGAATTATTTCAATGCACAGTGTACAAGCTGCTGGCTTGATTCTCTGTTTCGCCCTGGGAAAGGAACCAGGAAAATGCCGAGATACAGTATTGATATGCAATAAAGCACATTTGCCTAGAAAAAAGTTGTGTGTCTAAATTGTGTGTCTAAAACTTCAAGCTTTAAAGATGCTTGAAGTGGAATAATGCAGGTAGCCTTCGGCGTAAAATCCGGTTGCGTAGTTGAAAGTTACAGTGGACCTTCCTGGGCTACTTACGAACCAATTTGAAGTTATGATGGCTGCCTCCTTCTTCTCTCTTGCAGCCACATGATCACATTTTGGGCACCCAGCCTGTTTAGAGCCGCTTGCAATGTCCATGGTCACATGACCACATTTTATGTCATCATGTATCCATGGACAAGTGTCTGTGTGGATCTTCTTTCTACTTCACCTCTTTGGGGGGAAAGAGAAGGTCATTATCCCAAGGGGTGTTTTTTCAAAAGGCAACTGGACTTTGTTTTTCCTAGAAGATGTTTCGCTTCTCATCTAAGAAGCTTCTTCTGTTCAGTTCTTCAGAACTTGGAAGAACTGAGAAGTTTTTTTAGTAGAACTAAAAAAAGTTTCCCGACAGTTAGAACAATTAATCAGTAGAACAACTTGCCTCCAGAAATTGTAAATGCTCCAACACTGGAAGTTTTTAAGATGATGTTGGAGAACCATTTGACTGAAATAGTATAGAGTTTCCTGCCGGAACAGGGGGTTGAGCTAGAAGACCTCCAAGGTCTCTTCCAACTCTGTTATTATATTACAGTATTCCAAAAATTTTTGCTATTTATTTATTATTATATTATAGTATTACAACATTTACTTCCTGTTTCCGGCAAAAAAAATGCCCATTGTGGACAATGGATTTGTTACCCACTGCCACATTTGCTTGATGACTGTGGCTTTCGCTTAATGACTATGCCGTTTCACTTAATGGCCACAAAAATGGTCATAAAATCAGGTGCAGTCACGTGGTTTGAGTTTTAGTTCTTGAGAGGAGAAGAGTGTTTTACCTCCCAGAATCTTTAAGTCTGCGTTCCAACCCTGATCATGTTTGGCAATAAAATCTCAGGATACTTAATGGAGAGACACATAGGGTTTGAGCAAGAGCAATAGCACTTAGACTTATATACCGCTTCACAGGGTCCTTTCTAAGCGATGTACAGAGTCAGCATATTTCCCCCCGACAACCTGGGTCCTCATTTTACCGACTGCAGAAGGTTGGCTGGCTGAATCAACCTTGAGCCGGTGAGATTTGAACTGCCGGCAATTGGCAGTCAGCAGAATTAGCCTGCAATGCTGCATTCTAACCACTGCGCCACGACATGAGGTTGCACATCGCCTAGACAGCTGAGTGTACAGCAAAGATAGCAATATTTTGTTCAGAAGGGTCACTCTTAAAGTTTGGGTGGCAATGAAAGACACAATGAATGGACAGAGCAAAAGTCAGGAAGTATCTGGTATTTTTTAAATTTGTTAGTCTGATAAGATACTACCGAATGTCCTTGTGATTCTGTAGACTTATCGTGGCTGCCTCCTACAGATGGGCAGGGCAGTGATAACAACAGGAGCAGAGTGATCTCATCCAGATGAGGAGAATTGGGTTGGGCAATCTTTAATATCTACTCCAGGCTTTTCCCAGGTCTTAATGTCAAGACTGCTCTCTGTCCCTTGCACAATCCTTTTGAAGATAGGGAGAACATTTGCTCTCCTCCCATCACCTGGCATCTCACTAGCTCTTCAGGATTTTCCAGATAGTTCAGTCAGACCATCAAATTCTTCCAGCATCAATTCTTCCGTCGGTGTCCTAGAAGCAGTCCAATTGCTCCTGGAGATTTAAAACACATTTGAAATAAAGAGGAATCTTTTTTTTCCAGTTTCAGACTCAAAAATCCTTCTTTTGTATTCTGCCCTTCATTAATTTATTGGTGGAATGCATTTTTCCTCCTTGGAAAAGACTGACAAAAGACAAGCTAAGAATTGAATCGTTCAGCCTTTTCTTCTTAGCTCTTAGCAATCTTTGTTCTTCACTGAGCAGCTGATTATGTTAATTTTGATTGTTTCTAAAGAAACCCATTGTTCCTGGTATCCTTTGCTAATCAACTTCACAGCTTTCACTTTCTTATTATTACCAGCTACAAGCCTGGACAACCTGTTCTTCTGCCTTTATCAATAGCAATAGGATTTAGGCTTCACATACCGCTTCATAGTGCTTTACAGCAGGGGTCTCCCACCTTGGCAACTTTAAGCCTGGAGGACTTCAACTCCCAGAATTCCCCAGCCAGCTTTGCTTAAAAGTTGCCAAGGTTGGAGACTTCTGCTTTACAGCCCTCTCTAGGCGGTTTACAGAGTCAGCCTATTAAACCCCAACAATCTGGGTCCTCATTTTACCGACTGCAGAAGGACGGAAGGCTGAGTCAACCTGGAGCCTGGTGAGATTCGATCTGCCAAACTGCTGGCAGCCGGTGATCAGCAGAAGTAACCTGCAGTACTGCACTCTAACCACTGAACCACCGTGGCTCATTTATTTGTAAAAATAATAAACGCGGGATACAAATAAATAAATATTGATTGTAAGCAGAGCAACCTAAGTGGAAGAGGAAAGATATATTGCCAGGTTATGAAAAGAAAGTTGCAATGAAATGTACAGGTTGCAATGATAATTAAAAGAATAGCATCCTTTTTTGCTTATTGGATATCAGTGCAAGAATTATAGCATTACTTCAGACTTTGCATTAGTGCAAAAATATGAATGAATACAATTGGTCTTATATGAAATGTTTCCCTCATTTTTTATTGTTAAAAAATACTTGGCATTTTTATACTGAATTTATCCATGTTTGGGATATCAAAGGTATTATAGAAGTGAAAATTGAAATTTGTCAAACAAAACTTTACATATAAATATAACTAGCAACTTTTTGCACAGAGAATAATATACTTATTAGTCTGTGGACCTAAACAGAAAGTTAGTTTGGTGTAGTGATTAAGACACCAGGCTAGAAATTGGAAGATTGTGTATTCTACTTTTGCAATAGGCACAAAGCTATCTGGATGACATTGGACCAGATACTGTCCCTTAGCCCTAAAAAGGCACTAGCAAACCACTATGCAAAAAACTATAAGGACTTGTCCAGGCAACTGCCAAGAGTCAAGTATGAGTTCGAGACACAAAACAAAGATCAGTAAAATAAGGGTAGCTAATCTGGAGTCCTCAATATCTTTTGGTTGAAAAAACAGTATTTGCTTTTTATTTGGGGAGTTTTTCTCCAAAATAATTAGAGAATGCTAGGTTGTCTAGCCTTCCACAAACTGTCCTCAACATTGAATGAATAAAATGAAATAGTTCATACATTAATTATTCTGAATAAGAGAAGCTAATTTTGACCTTAGTGCCTTGAGCCCAAATCAACACTTTGTTCATCCATGGATTGTCCCCAGTTGACCTCATGTTCTGTGTCAGAAATTTGATTTACTTGTATGCTAATTGCTTTTTATTCAAGCCATGATAAAAGAAGCATACATTCAATGCAGAGAAGTGTTTAAGATTCAAGAATATGCCATTCTTCTATTTACTTCAGTGCTAATGTGCCAAAGGTGCTTTTTCAAGAGGCAACTGAACTTTCTTGGTTTTTTTTGAAGACGTTTCACTTCTCATCCAAGAAGCTTCTTCAGCTGTGACTGGATGATGGGGAAGCTTCTTGGATGAGAAGCAAAACTTCTTCAGAGAAAAACAAGAAAGTCCAGTTGCCTCTTGAAAAAGTACCTTTGGGACAACCATTACCTGTATGATTGAGAATCTCCATAGACATTCAGTGCTAATGCTAAACATCATACTAGCCTCTGCATTAGAAGAGGATATGAAATAAAAAAGAATAATTCTGCACATTTAGAGGGGGTTGCAGATTAACATGTACAGTTAATGTGTCTTCTCTCTTTGGGATAATTGATCACAAACATTTTTTTATCTTTACTCTTGATCGAATAGATTGTGAAGGCCCTTTGCTCTTGAACTTGACCATTTTGGTTTTCATGCATTTTTATGCATTTGTGTATGAAGAAGTAAAATTTCAATATTTCAAATATACCTGTTTTGAATTTTCCCTGTTATCTTTTGAATGAATAGTTGCATCATGGTGCATGAATAGAAATACCATCAAATATTTATCTCTATTGCCCATTCTTTTACTGATGTGACAAAGCCATCTATTTCCATCTCTATTGTATATCACAGAAAACAATTAAGAACATTTTCATATGATTTTCCTGCAATTAGATGGCACTGTTTATCACATATTGCTGAACTACATTGCTGCAAACTTCATCAAGGTTGTCAGAGTTCATAGGAATTGAAACCAAACAGTATCACACATCCATCATTTAAGGCCTAGCTGCTTTAGATGTGGCTGGGAGCTGCTCTTTTTGCAGTGGGCGCGCTTTTGGCCACGATAGACACAGAAAGAGCATAAGCGAGAGGCGGCTGGGCGCAGCCAATTTTACCAATCTCCTGCACCATGTTTGGCCGTGACAGAGACAGAGCGAGCACAAGCGAGAGACAGGCGGGCGGGTGCAGGCAGTTTTACCAACTCTCTGCACTGCTTCGTTGCGTACACCCTACAGGACTGGTTCAGCTCATCTGGGCTCTGCCTCTGGCGGCATTTCAAAACACGCTCCTACCTGCAATGAGGCAAGGCAGGGATCGAGGCTCCGGAGCTGCCACGGTGGGAAGGGGGGAGAGCTCCGCCCCCCAGCCACCAGTGTGATGCGGAGAGACGCAGAAGGGGCCTTCCAGCTGCCTGCCCCGGGATCCGCTTCCCTGCACTTCTGCCTCGGCAGGCGACTCTCAGTGGGCTCCATAGTGGGGCCCTCTCGCTGCCGATTGCCATACTGCACCGCTGGGCATTAGTTCGATTACTGATACAGACACCAAACATTTCCTCCCGCTGAGTTGCTGCTGCTGCCGCCGCCTTCCTTCCGAGGAAAGGGGGGGCTTGGATCAAATGGGAGCCCCACATACTGAGGGTGGCCACCGGGCAAGGGAGTGGCTGCCACTGTTGCCCTTGAGCGGGCTCAGCCCAGGGGCAGTGGCGACGGGAGGGGGCCTCGACAGTTAGAGAGTTAAAGAGAGCCATTAGCCTCACCAGCAAGGTGTGTGGCACAAGGTGGCAGGTTAGCAAGAGCTCCCCACGCCCCACACCC
>JANHFT010001567.1:23143-38268 GCA_032467955.1 Pseudoxenodon macrops
ATGGAGGGAGGGGGAGCTGACGCCCCCTGATTAGGGATGGAGCTGGGAATCAAAACACACACAAAAAATCTCTTTAGGAACAAGGGAGAAGTTAAAAAAAACCCCGGTTTAATATAAATAAATAAATAAATAAATCCCGTCAATGTTGTGGATGATGATTACCCTGTGTAAGTAAATGGCTTATGTTATTTGCCAGGGGCCTTAAGTGTTTGTGATGGGGAAAGGCAGGAGGAGGATGTCGTGAATACGTGTAACAAATGGCTGGACGTGGTTCTCTTCCCCTTGCAAAAAAGGAATTGGATTTAAAGGCATGGAAGTGAAAAGGTCTATCTATGCTTTGGGTGAGAGATGGGAGTGCAAAGATATGGAGGAACTTAAATGAAAAAGGAGGTCAAGGGGGATGAAATGACCCACCTGTACACTTATCTTGGTAGAAGGAAAGGAATTGTGCTTCCCCAAATCTATCATGGAGTTATTAAAAGATGGAGAAAGGATGGACGGATAGATAGATGTAGATGAGAGAGAGAGAGAGAGAGATGGATGGATATAGATCTTAGATAGATAGATAGATGGATGGATAGATAGATATATGGATATAGATGATAGATATAGATCTTAGATAGATATAGATAGATATAGATGATGGATGGATGGATAGAGAGAGAGAGAAAGATGACAAGCTTGGAAGGTGAGTGGGTCAGGAGAAGGAATCTTAATTCCTTTTTGCTTCAAGTGAGGGATACTGGATTAATAAGGGGCAAGAATAGAGGTGAGGGATCATGGGAGTGGGGTTAACCTCCAAATCAGAAGGGATCACAACACTTTTGTCTTTTATTAAATATCAGAGGAATAAGAGAGAATGAGTGGATTTTGATAAAAGAGGTCATAATGACAACCTCTTTCCTCAAGGGATCAGCCAAATTAATATTTTTAATATCTAACCAAGTAGCAGGACCGTATTACTATTATCCTTCTCATCTTTGCTATTGCCTACTCCTATTGATATCTTATCACTATCACTTAGTTGGTTATGATATATGATTGTATCTTATGATTTATCATTTTGTTGCTCGTATGTATACTGACAGCTTATGCACCAGAGAAATTCCTTGTGTGTCCAATCACACTTGGCCAATAAAGAATATTTTGTATAATGGCAAATATGGGGAGGAGGTTAGCAGTGCCTATAATTTTAGGCAGATATTCCCCTGCTCAATGTATAGATAATAATTTATAAATCTTTCTTATAAGTATATAAAGAAGTTGTAGAGTAAATCCCCTCCATATCTGTGGGAAGGAAATAACTCTCTTCCCAATTTATGGACAGGGAATTGAAGAATTTTGCATATATTGGGAGGAGTGTTTAATTAAGACATTCAAGACGTGTGGTAATTACATCTCATCTTGTTATGTTTGTAGTGAGAAGGTTCATGGCTCCCATTCTTTTATTTGTATATAAGAAAGGGCAGTATTGAGGAATAAAACAGTATTGTGTATTTGTAGAAATGGGAAGGAAATTAATTAGTCCTTAATTTATGCATAAGGGAATCAATTCAATCTCCCTGTGTGTGTTTAGGAGCAAATTAAGAAAAGGGGTTAAAATATTTTCCTGGATAAAAGAGAAATGTTAAAATGAGGGAAGTGCAAAATTAGAAAATGCTTACATCTAATTTACACGATTGTGTGTGAATTGTTGAAAGGATGACTTCTACCCATCTTTGCTTTTAGGGGTATATATTTTTCTGTAGGAAATTGTGAAGGTATTATGAGAAGAGGCTCTCTTTCCATTTGTTTAAGCAACAGCTTAATGTTAGATGAGCAGGGAGAATTACAAGGAAATTCCAGTCTACAGTCTGGGATATTCATTCATTTAAAGAAACAGGTATCCAGTGTTTAAGAATCTGTTATATGGTTTTGTAGTGTGGATCAGTGTGTTCAGGTATACACTTAATGAAGTATGGATTGTCATCAAAACACTGCTGTTATATCAGGGAGAATCATTCTTTTCCATGTTAGAATGCAATTAATGCTCTCCTGCTTGGGTGGAGTATCTGGATTTGAACAAACGGAAAAATATCTTTCCTTTGTATTCTGTCTGTCTCTGGGTGGAAATATATGAGATCAAGGATATTTAATATCCACTTGCTCTTACTGAAAAAGAAAATGTTAGAGAAAATAATTTTATTTCCTATCCTTGCAATGTTGTGTAAAATCAGAGTTCAAGATAGTGTTTATCTCATTTTAGTGAATAATATCTATGCGACAAATAGCACCTTAAACAGTTGATTCCTTAGGAGTTGGTTTGGGTATTAGCTCGTGTAGATTGCTTTATAACTAGGAGTTTGCAATGTGTGTTGTAGCTATATTAGTAATAAAATGTTACTAGAACTTTGAATTGTAGTATGCAGCTCTTTTCTAAAGTCACTGTTCTTTCAGTGAGAAAGATTGGCTTTGTGTTGAAATTAAGTTATTAACTAAAGGGGAATGTTACATTTTCTAAATGAAATATCAACAGAATGATCAACTATCATCTTCTAAGAAATGACTTTAAGATGGGAGAATGTCTGTTGCAATGCAGTTAGATGATTATAAATGTCATAATTAGAAATATTACAGTGGGGTAAAATGAACCTTCCTCCTTCAAAGTGCTAGTTGTCATCTATAAAATTCTACATGGCCCAGTTACTTGGGAGACTGCCTGTTTCTCATAGGATGTGCCCAACCATTTTGTTCTTGCAGGGTTGGCACACTCCATAAACAGTTTTGTCTATTGGGACTCCAGAATCACACATTCTTTGCATTCCCCCAGACGTCTGAACAGTCCCCAGAAGAGAAGATTCAGAGATTATTGTTGAGGAGAATGGTTGAATACCTGGCACCTCGCACAGCCAGGGAGAGTGAACACCTTTGTTTCATTCCATCTGGTCTGTCCTTTCCATCTTTTATCTTTTACTGATTTTATTGTAAAGTCTTTATTTCTTTGTTGTGAGCTGCCCAGAATCATTGAGAGTCGGGTGGCAGATAAGTTTAATAAATGTTTATTTTACAAATGCAACTTTGTTTATTCTATTTCTATAGTCGCCGGTCTCAGTCAAGTGACTGAATGGTTTAAATTCTAAAACTATAAAACAGTTAAAACAATTAAAAACAATAAAAACATTCAAGAAATAAATACAGCAGCCAAGGTGGTTAGACAACTAACAGTAAAGGCAAGGAATGGGGCCCTTAACACTTTTGGAGCCCCTGGTTCAGGAACAAGTTTTTAAAGCTTTATTATTTTAAAAAAAGCCCACAGGATTGGCATCATTATAATCTCCAATGGAAGAATATTCCACAAAGCAGAGGCTACAGCGGAGAAGACTGTTCTTCTTCCCTCCAGTTGACACCCTTTGAGTGATGGGATTTACAGCATGTCCACAAAGAATTAACAATGGAAATAATTTAACAGATGACTTTGTTTCAGAAAATGGATGGGATGAACATAACAGGATTTTACTTTTCCTATTATCAAGTTATAGCCTGCTATCCTATGAAAAGATCATCAACACTGCAGTATTTTTGAAATAATACAAAAAAAGGTGCTTCAAGGTATAAGAGGTGTGAACATAGCATCTGCCTGCAACACTTTAAAGTAGCAGTATCTTTTCCTGGGTTTGTGTTGTTGTCTTCTGCAGCTGCGATGTGACCTCAGGAAAGATAGATTGGCTAAGAATTGTGAATCCATGCCTCTAGACACCTTTTTGGAATTAAATTGAAGGCTCTACATGGCTCCACTCATCAGTGTCTCCTGTTTGGCAAAGAAAAATCTTGCTACCAGTGTTTGTTTTTAATGGTTATTGTGGTTATTATTATTACATGTCAACCGAGGGGGAAAATATATATAGATATAATAAATGAATACATATGGTCTAGTTTTTGATGGTGCCGCATTGTGTTACACTAAAGATTCATGCTGATAAAGGCCAACCTGCAAGTTCTTCCCACATATTAAAGATTACAGCCACCATAAAAGTTCCTACAGAGTTGAGATAAAAATACTTGAATTTTTTTTCTCTGTACGAGAAGTGGGATCATCAGCTTGTAAATGCCAGCAGGATATTTGGGGTCCTAGTTAATGTAAAAACATCTAATTGATTAGGGGCAGTTCAAAAGAAGGCACCAAGAATGAGGTAATTTGGAATGTGGTGTAAATTACATTACAAATAGGGACAGAAGAATAAACTGAGTTGAAGCGCACACTTCTCTGTTGAGTGTGTGTGTTTTCCTGTTTGTGGATCTTTTATTGTTGTTGTAACTTGGTGCAGCCTGAAGTCTTTATGCAGAAGATAATACATTCCTTTATATATTAAGTCCTTTTTACATTTTGGTTAAATTCTTGCCGGCCAGACGTGTTCTTAATACTGATATTTCAATACAAACTCTACCATGTATTATTATGGAAATGTATAATGTCAGAATATAAGGATTTCTGAATGAAGATCAGGATATGCATTTGAAAAATCAAATAGAGAATTCCAGTTATGTCCCATAGTATCTGACAACAAATTAATACCTAGCTACACAATATGAGCTATTTGAACCAGTCTGGACTCTTAATTTCTTGTTACCTTCACAGTGGTGTTCGTTGTTGCAGAAGAACAGATGTAGTTGATATGGAGAATTAAACAGGATGTGTTGTGGGGTGTAGAGACATTTATTGGGCTATATTAATGGTAGTGGTTTATAGAGGGCTGATGAAAGTGATGTACCTCTGTGCTCTGCTGTTTAACGTGCTCTTTCCTATGAGTTCTTAATGTCATTGACAACATTGTTAAATCAGTGTGCTACTTACTATTACTGCATTTGGCAAATCAGTAAGAATTGTGGGGGTTTCTCATCCCCCCCCCATCCTTAAGCAAACCTTTATGATTGTTCTTGAATACATTCAAACATGGAATTGTAGCATCCATGGCAAATGCAGTGCAGATACTCTATTGTAATATTCTTGTAATATCTTAATTGGCATCCAGTGCTTGAAAATACATTTTCCTCCAGCTCCTCCTAGTCCCTTGTGGTTATTGCAAAAAAAAGAAAAAAGTAACTATGAATTACAGAGTGATTATTAAAGCTCTGAGTCTGGCTTTATACTCATCCAGGCACAGTTTTACATGGATTTTTGAAAAACGAATTTCCTTCTGAAATTTTATGGAGCCTTATTTTTCACTATCATTCCTTTCTCTGTATTATCTTATGCTTCCATTAGTGTAGTTGTGTGCTTTTTCTGATGGTCTAAGATAAACAGGTAATAAACATTTGATTTGATTTTTCAAATTCATATCCTGATCTTCCTTCAGAAATCCAAATGATTACATTTATTATTTGTTTTCCAGTGGATATTATAAATGGAACTGCCAGGGTTCAGCTGCTTGCTAATATTGTTAATGGTACTTTTCGGTAGCTGTTTATTAAAAGTAGCTTAATTGTTCTGCTAACTTGATTTTTGCTTCTGTTCTGGAAGATCTTCAGAAGAATTTATCCCTTCCATGACTGATCAACTCCATGCTTCCTTCAGTAAAATCCCTTATCCTCTGCCCTATGGTTGAAGCATGCTAATATGCAATTATTTTTGTTAGAATGGCAAAAGTGGTGGTGGGAGAAACAACACCTTTTCAAACTCTGCTGTTGCTGCAGTGCTATGCTCCTTTTTATCTGCATCCCTTGAATGGCACCTAAGGGGATGCAAATCCTTCACATTCTTTGAAAGGCTCTGAAATTTTGGTTGGGAATCATTTGGGCAACTGATTTATACATTTTCATGTCAGAAAAACAATGTATGATGCATAGAGCTTTATTTGTCATTTTATGCAGAATTGTAAAGATGCCTGCTCGAAGCAATTGGAATCAGTTCTTTTTATTATTATTCATACTTATTTGTTTATTATATATATATATAAATTTTTGCTGATAAATAAATAAAGGGAGACTAATATAAATCTATTTCAAGCTATTTAGCTCTCATCAGCTAGCCAAAAGGCAAAAGGAAGTAGTATGCTCCCTCCCATATTTGGGATACCAGGTGATCTCGGGAAAAAACTTTTATATATATAAATTTTTATATATTTATGTATAAAGAAAGATTTAGCATCATCATAAATGCCAAAAGGAGTAAGGGACAAGTGTATTTTGGGGATAGAAAATCCCATTTGTTTCAACACTTCTCATGAATTGAGATTTCTCCAGATTTTTTTAATTTAAAATTGGTGCTTCTATTCATCTTTATAAAAATTAAACAGCATGTCACAAACGGCCAACTAAGCACAAAGGAACAGTCCAGTATCCATTTGCATATTTTTCCATTCAACTCCATCTGAAGAGTTTGACCAGTTATGAATCTCTGAGCCAACAAAGAGTAAGCTACTCATGTTATCACCAAGAGTCAAGCACAAGGAAGTTTTTACGATTGATTTCAAGCATTTAGAGTTTTTGCAATAAAGATGCACTCGCAATGGCATTCTGCATTTTTTTTGAATTCTGTCAAATAATCGATGAATTAAAAAATACTTGACATATTTTTAAAATATCCGTACTTTTAAAATAACACAATAAATAATGATTGTGCTAATTGGCACAAGTGTAGTAATTATATTGCACAAAATATTAAAGGTAGAACGTCCATGGAGATTCTCAGTCATCCGGGTCATGGTTGTCCAAAAGCTGCTTTTTCAAGAGGCAACTGGATTTTCTGGTTTTTCTTTGAAGAAGTTTTCGCTTCTCATCCAAGAAATTTCTTCAGCTCTTCTCAGAGCTCAGAGCTGAAGAAGCTTCTTGGATGAGAAGCAAAATGTCTTCAAAGATAAACCAGTATGCCCAGTTGCCTCTTGAAAAAAAAGCACCTTTAGAACATTAAAGGTAGGAGGTGTTTTTTTTTAAGTGTTGTGTGAATGCTGCTTAAATAGGAGTGAAATATATGCTAAATGAAAACAAAACCCTCTTCAAATTGTGACATTAATTCCTTAGTTGGACATTGTGACTTTTTCCTTAGTTCTGGTTAGGGTTGGATGCATAGTCTATCCTTCTGTCAATTGTCACACATAGTCTTTGAGGTAGTTTAGACTTGTCTAAACTACCTCAAACTATCCTTGTCCCAAGGCTGCTTCATGAGCTTCTTAATTAAGGATTCAGTTTTGATCCACATACTGTAGAATTAGTCTTACTCCTGACGAGATTTTGAATCTAGCCATTGAGTGATCATTTGGTGAATCTGATTGTGCTATGGTGCCATATAGTCAGTCAATTGGGCTGATGGGATTGATGGCAAACATACACAACGTTTGTGTCAGAAACCCGAGCTCTTATTCTCCTTGCATTGGGGATTTTATTGCTTGTCAGCTCTCCACAGCAAGGCTTTTGCCCTGCTTTAACTTCAACTGTGTTTAAGTAAAATATTGCTAGTTAGAACAGTGGGTGCTTTAGGACATTATCCCCATTCATGTCCTGCCAACTAATTGTTTCTTCATGACTGAACAGAGAACACAGCCATTCACGTGGCTACTTTGCCAATTGTAGTGTATCCTCTCATCTTCCCGGTAGGAAAATATATTGTAAACAGTCAGCCGAGCTTCACAAAAGAGAGTGATAAAAAAGTCACTGAAAGAAAGAAAACATGTTTTGCAGGGTGGGGGTGGGGGTAGAGTCTTCAGAAAACACATCATATGCTCACCTGGTTCGTCTTGGCATGGATTCTGTGTGTCTCATGGACATGATTTTGATTTTCTCTGCACAATAATATTTAAGAGAACAGGTCTGCGGAAGCATCTTCAGCTTAGTACTAAGTACAGGTTTGCATGCCTGATTTATTCAGTCTCCAAATGATTAGGTGACAAATTATGAGAAAGACTTTTACTTTGGCCCTTGAACTGTTAATTCTAATCGGGTTTTAAATCCAAAATGAACTTGGTAAAAGAGGGATGTTGTTATTTGTGTCTTTAGTGTGGAGGGGTTAAGAAGATAAGTTGCTTGATATTGAGCACCCAAAGAATATATGCCAGAGGTCAGTTTCTAACGCTTAGTGTCAGGCTTTTTAGCTCACAGCCCAATCTACTCACAGGAGTGGTTGTGGGAGGAAATAGGCAGGAGCATTATGTGTGCTGCTTTGAGTTGTACAAAGTAAAGGTAGGTTATTATTATCTGTTTACAACAGTATGAAGTCACAGCTGCAAAGTATTTACTGGTTTTGGCCCTCGGATGCATCGCGTTCTTCCCAATAACCTAGGATGTCGTAATGTGTCAAAGTAGTACCGTAGTGTATGTGCAGATTCAAGCAGTGTGGTCTTTTGTTACTGACAGATGGAAATTTTGTCAGTGTGCAGATTTTTAAAGTGCTGTCCAAGATTTGTTGGTATGGCACCCAGTGTGCTGATAACCACTGGGACCCCCATGGCAGGTTTATGTCACAACTTTTCAGTTTCGATTTTCAGATCTTGATACTTTGTGATCTTTTCCAATTCTTTGTCTTCTACTATCGCCTGCTTTCTTCTGTTCAACCCCAATTAAAGATGGTGTGTTATGAGTTATGACTTTACCAGTGTGTGTTCAGAAATACCACAATATTTTAATCTGCTTGTTTTCAACTACTTTTTCAGGTCTATATTCCCACCAATTTTTCATTACCAGAACATGAGAATTTTTACAGATGTTCCAGTGAATCATTTTGGCAACTGTGTTATGTTGTTATTTATAATCGGTTTGTGCTATCTTCTTACATGAACTGAGCATATAATCTGGTGTTTCTCCTGTCTTTTTCCACAATCTGCACTTTGAATCATTTCATGATTTTTCAGTTTTCTGACCTTGATTGCATTATCTTAAATAGCTTGCTCTTGAACAGCCTAAATCAAGTCCTCGGTTTCTTTTCTTTTTTTTTTAATGTTTAATGTTCCACTTATAAGGCATTGCCAGGTTTTATCTTTATCCCGATTCCTCTCAATCTTTTGTAGAAATTGACCGTGCAATGCTTTTCCTTGCCAGCATTCTGTTTGCATTTTTATTACATTATTTCAATATTCACTTCTTGTTTCCTGCACATTCAGTAAGTTCCAATTTTAACTTGCATCAGTGCTTGTTCTTGACTGTCTTACATAATCAGCCAATGCACTCTTTTCTTCCTTGACAGTTTTTTTTTGACCTGAAGTAAACTTTCATCTCCATTTCTGTTGGGCAGGTATAATCTAGCAATATCACTGGAGTGATATAGTTCATAGGAGTATGAACCTTCCTTTTGTTCAGCTTAGACTGTCTAATTCAGTTTGGGTCCAGTTAATAATTCCAGCTGTGTATTGTATCACAGGTATGACACAGATATTGATGGTTTTGGTGGTGTTTCCACCATTCAATTATGTTTTTAACATTTTTCTCACTTGTATTTATTATTCAATCACATTTTTACCTGACCATGCTTGATGTTACCCAAGTGTAAAATACTTGTAGACGTTATCCTGATGGTTTGGCCATTCAGTATTTAAATTCCATTACTATTCGTAATGTTTCTAAATCATGCTACTGTAGCCCATTTCTCTGGGCCAAATTCCATTGCTATATCTGTGCTAAAATATTACGGTATTTGTGAATGACTGGATTTCAGTTTCTGGTTTTCCATAAAGCTTCAGATCATCCATATAAAGCAAATGTGAGATTTAGTAGCATTTTTTGCTGTTTGTTAACCAAGATTTGTTTTTGTCAAAATCAGTGAAAATGAGATCATAGCAAAGACAAATAATAAGGGTGATCCTGAGTCATTCCGGAAGATGCCTCTCCTAATGTTGACAAATCCATATTTTTTTTCATCTACAGCCACCAATGTTGTCTTCCGCTGATTCATTATTATTTTTTATTAACATTGTAAAGTTTTACTGACACCAATTCTTTCCAAACATTTTATGATCCAGCTATGTGCAATGAATCAAATGTCTTTTTATAATCTTTTCATACCTTATGTAAGTTTTTCACCTTTTGCAATTGTCTAAAACCATTTTACCAATCAGTGGTTGATCTTTTGTACTTACGATTTTCATTTATTTACTTTCTCTTCTACTGGGATAATGTTATTTTCTTCTCAATAATCTTGGATGTTGTCTGTTAAGGTATTATGCCAGTGAGTAATTTAAATATTCTAGACAAATATGTTATTGGCCTGTAGTTTCCTAGTGGTGTCCCCCCTTTCCTTATCTTTTGGAATCCGATAATTTTTTATCAGTTATTAACCAGTCACTGATATCACCTTTATGCAATAGTTCATGAAGCTGTAACTAACTGTATTTAAGCTAATCAGATATTTGAGCCAAAAGCCATGCAATTGGTTATTTGCAGGAGATGTCCAGTTTTGAATCCTTTTCACTTGATTTTTAAACATTTCTGCTGTTGTTATTAGTTCTTCCATTTGATCTTTACTAAATACATCTTGAAATTCTTTTATCCATCCAGCATTTTTATTATAGCTTTTCTGAGTCTTTCATAGATATTTTCAAAACTGGATTGTTCCCTTTAAAAGCCATTTATACTTTGGTAAAATTATCTCTACTCTCATTGAAATAGCTGATTTTGCTTAATTTGTGCCTTATAAGGTTAAATTTTGCCTGCAATTGCAGTTTTTTGCTGTTTTATTATTTCCAAAATTGCTTCATTTTTTCTGCTGCTGAGCCAATAGGCTGGACTTGATCGTTACATTCTTCAATTTCTGTTCTTTCGTGTTCTTTAAATTACTCACATCTGATCTTAATTCCTTTATCTTGACCTCCAATCTGATCTTCCATTTTGCAATTGAATATTATTTTAATTTTGGATTTCTAATTCCATTATCCAGTTCTTCTGTAACCATCACAAGTGCTGTACTGAAGCAAGCTGATTATTCTGTTTGATAGATATTATTTTAACTCCTGCATGATGCTATGGTTCAAGGCTGTCTGTCTTTTTATTGGTAATTTTGCATATGCAGAATTCCTTTAATTTTTCTTGGAGAGTCAGTTCATAGATGGTTTCGGTGCTGCCCTGTACTGCTCTGTTGTTCTTGTTGCTTCTTCTAAGTTATCAGTTCTTTATTTCAGGGGTCTCAAACCTTGGTAACTTTAAGCATGAAGGACTTGAACTCCCCAAAGCTGGGAATTCTGGGAGATGAAGTCCACCAGGCTTAAAGTTGCCAAGGTTGGAGACCCCTGCTTTAGTTCATATCAGTTTTTCCCTTTATACTTGCAATTGTTGATATCTGACTTCCCTCTACCGGTACTACGTCATCTAGTATTATTTTGGGGTCTTTGATTTTCACAATTTTTTCTGAATCTCTTCCAGTTCTGCATCCCTGAATGTTTTATTTCTGGTAATGAATCTCCCTTTGTCTGCTAATAGTTGTTCAATGATATTTGATTCTGGATAAATTATTTTCCAATGTTCAAATATTCACTTTTAAGTATCCACCCACCTGCTTTGTTGGTTCCGATTTATAACAGCAGGCAATAATGGCGTAATTTTCAGACAGTACACTTTTGTCTGTGGTGTTCTTTCCCCCCCCAGTAATCCTACAACAGTAGGCCTTGGTTGCTCAGCCATAGCTCTTGAATCTTGTTGCCCATTTGTCAACAGGAACTTTAACATCAGACACAATGCTTGTTGATCCAGGTGATCCAGTATAGGATTCTTTTTCTTTTTTCTCATCATGTTAAATGGATTAATGGATACACTTAGTTTGGCTCTTCCGTTTAGACTTATCTGGCATGGGTGACCTCCTGGTAGAATACACCACTGCCAGGATAGCTCTCAACCACATCAGATGATTAATTATTATTTTGGTTTGTTCCACAATCAGCCAGATGTTTGGACTGGATTGGCATTTTTATCTACCTGTCGAATACTAAGGATCTGGAGTAAGCAGGTGTTGTTTGATGGTATTAAGGGCATTGTTGCAGGGTGTTACCTGTTTCACGTAAAGCTGCAATTGATTGATGATAATTTTATCAGTGGTGATGATGGTGTTTTAAGAAGTGCTCCAGATGTTTTGGAATTGCATCCAAGGCACCTATTACTACTGGGATTATCTTTGCTTTGTTTTGCCACAGTTCTACTTCTATTTGCAGATTTTTGTATTTTTGTGATTTTTTTCCAGTTCTTTCTCTTCTCTTCTGCTCTCTCCAGATATTGCCAAGTCCATTATCCAGACTTTCTTGTTTTTCCTATTGGCAATTGTTACATCCAGAATGTTATGGGGCAGTTGCTTGTCTGTTTGAATTGTAAAATCCCAGAGCATTTTAGCTTGTTCATTTTCTATTACTTTGTCTATTTTGTGGTCCCACAAGCAAATGGTATTTCTTGCAGATATTCTCATTGTTTCTACTTTGTCATGCCATAGTTTGTAATCATTCTTGTTATTTATATTTTCTGTTCTTTTCTGTTCGCAACACTGTGTAGTCACAGCTACCAGTTCTTTAACTGGTGCTCTTCCCAAAAACCTAGGATGTCATCGTGAATCCAAGCAGTGCGGCCTTTTGTAATTGACAGATGGAAATTTTTGTCGGTGTGCATATTTTCTAAGTGCAGTCCAAGATTTTTGGGTATATCACCCAGTGTACCAATAACCATTTGGACCATTCCTGTTAGTTTATGCCATAATCCTTCAATTTTGATTTTTAGATCTTACTACTTCTCCAAATCTTTGTTTTCTATTGTACTGTCCACAGATATTGCCACATCAGCTATCCATAGTTTTTTTCTTTTCAAACACAGTTAAAGCTGGTGTGTTATGAGACAAGACTTAACCAGTTCATCTTCGGAAATTTTTAACCTGAGCAATTTTGACTACTTTTTCAACTCTTTATTTTCCTACCAATTTTTCATTACTGGCACATGATAACTTTTACAGACATCCCAGTGAATAATTTTGGCAGATGTGTTACAGTTGTTTGTTTATAATTAGTTTATGCTATTTTCTTGCATAAGCTGATCTACTGTTCTTCTGCCTCTTTCCACAATCTGCACTTTGAATAATTTGACGATTTTTCAGTTCTGGCCTTGGTTGTTCAAATAGCTGGCTCTTTCACAGCCAGAATCAAGCCTTCAGGTGGTGTTTTTTTTTAAATGTTCCAGTTGAGAGATCTTTGCCAGGTTTTATCTTTATCCTTTCCCCCCTCAATCTTTTGTAGAAATTGACCATGTAATGTTTTTCCTTGCCAGCATTCTGTTTGTACTTTCATTACATTAGTTCAATATTCACTTTTTGTTTCCTACACGTTTCGTAGGTTCCAATTTTTAACTTGCATCAATGCTTATTCTTGGCTGTCTTTTACATAATCAGATAATGCACGCTTTTCTTCTTCGATAGTTTGTTTGACCTGAAGTAAACTTCTGCTTCCATTTCTGTGGGGCAGAATCCTCAATATCATTAGAGGGACGTGAAGCATAGTGAATATCCATCAGTTTTCTTGTTTTTTGTTCCAAACTATCCAGTTCAGCTTGTGCCCACTTAATAATTTCAGCTGTGTATCATATCACAGATACATCCCAAGTATTGATGGCTTTGATGGTGTTTCCACAACTTGATTATTATTATTCATAATGGATTAGGTTGGTGTGTCCAGTAGTGATTTCCTGACAGAAATATGGAGAAAGCCTGACAATTGCTTTCATCTCTGTTGATGTTTGGATTTCCACACATGGAAATCTATATATAAGATGCCTTTAACATATGAATCCAGTAAAGTGTAAAATACCCTTTTTTTGAGACATTATCACGATACAATATTGGTAGTCTTACAACTTACAAAAGTTCAGTTAGTGACCATTCAAAGTTGCAATGGCACTGAAAAAAGTGACTTATGACCGTTTTTCATTGTTTGATTGTTGTAGCATCCTCACGGATCAAAATTCAGACACTTGGGGATTGACTCACATTTATGACTGTTGTGTCCCAGGATCATGCGATCACTTTTTTCGACCTTCTAACAAGCCAAGTCAATGGGGAAACAAGATTCACTTTAACAACTGCAGTGATTCACTTAGCAACTACAGCAAAAAAAGGTTGTAAAATGGAGCAAAATTCCCTTAACAAATGTTTCACTTAGCAACATAAATTTTGGGCTCAATTGTGGTTGTACTTTGAGGACTAGCTTCAATGGATGAGTTTTGGCTTTTGGAACGATGGGCGATGGTAGTTCCACCCTTGGATGTCTTTAAACTAATTTTATTTTCATGCTTCCCCCCCCCCCCTCCATAAAAATGATATGAAGTTAGAATCTACAGACATTAAGTATTGCTCTATTTTTTTTACCCTTCTTGCTTTTTTGGCAACATGATGCTTTGCTATTCCATTTCTGGGATGGTGCATCAGAGTTTGCTCTTGAGTATTTTTCCTGGTTGCCTGTGTATGCCTTGTCTTCTCCCCCTCTAGCATTTTTCTTCATTAAGCATTGTTTACCATCATGCTTTTACTCTTGTTCATTACAGCAGCGCAGGCTGCGGACTGCTGTCTTGCTACACCCTTCTCCATCTTCAATCTTGAATGCCTGTTTTTTTCCCCCTTGTCCTCGATGCTGCCCCCAGCCCCCACCCCAGCTCTGATTGTGGATGCAATCTTGTGTTGGTGGGCGGTGATATCTTTTTATCTGGTCTCTTTATTATGATTTGATTAGAAATGCAGAGCTTTATTTCAGATCCTCTTTCCCTAGAAACAGTTTCACTGTGAAGAACAGATAAGCCTTTGAGTGAGGGGGTGGAGGGGAGGCGGCTAAGTGTTAGCAGGGAGTATTCTGACATTCTGCTGTATTACTTAGTGTGGGAGGCAGATGGCTGATGATCAGGACCGTGCAGTAGTAAGGATGCTTTGAAAGAGGAGGGATTTGCTTTTGTGGTACACATCTCTAAGTAGCGGGAATCCATCTTGTCACAGTGGGGGTATTAAGAGAGAAATGCTGCTTTGAAGTGAAGATAGGAAGGTTGGTTATCAGGAGGAAGAAGGGGCTGTTCCTAAAAAGAATCTGTCTGTAGAATGAAGGTAATATATACTCTCTACTATGCTTTGGTTCCCCCTCCCCAATAATTTTTATTGAAGATTATAGCAATAGCACTTAGATTTATATACCACTTCACAGTGCTTTACAACCCTCTCT
>JANHFT010001567.1:54095-64572 GCA_032467955.1 Pseudoxenodon macrops
GGGTTGGATGCTTGTGCGTGCTAGCGCGTACACTGCCATTTTTGCCACACAAGAAGAAAAAGGTTAGTCATCACTGCAATAGCACCTAGCAATAGCATTTATATGCCGCTTCATATAACTTTACAGCCCTCTCTAAGCAGTTTACAGAGTCAGCCTACTGCCCCCAACAATCTGGGTCTTTATTTTACCGGCCTTGGAAGGATGGAAGGCTGAGTCAGCCTTCACCTGGTCAGAATCGAACTGCTGGCAGCCAGCAGAATTAGTCTGCAATACTGCATTCGAACCACTGGACCATCACGGCTCTTTATAATAAGACTTTTGTGTCTGAGATTTGAAGAATAGCTGTCAGTCAGAGGAGACAGGACTGGGCTAATGGTGCCAGTGAACCGATTTGATAGATAGAGTCATAAAAAACAGATATTGGACTCTTGACAGATAAATGTCTCTGAAGTTTTGGTTTTGATATTTCATTGGATGTGTGTTTGTATGTGTAAGAGAGAGAGAGAGAAAATGGGAGGGAGAGACTTTTTGGTTTGACAACTTGGCAACTGTCATATTTAAAGCCATTTTCCTGTTCTACATGGAATAAGAGTCAGAGTAACGCAGTGGTTAGAATGCAGTATTGCAAGCTAATTCTGCTGACTGCCAGCAGTTCAATTCTCACCGGCTCAATGTTGACTCCGCCTTCCATCTTTCCGAGATCGGTAAAATTGCCCTATAATTTTGTGGGTAATATGCTGACTCTGTAAACTGCTTAGAGAGGTCTGTAAAGCACGGTGAAACGGTATATAAGTCTGCGCTATGGCTATTGCTATAAGAATTCATGGGGAGTGGCCCACTATCAATAGCGTCTTTATTTTTCATGCGCTGCCTGTCACCCAGTAACGGAACGATAATTGTGTTCCGTCACCCCAACACTATTTACACGTGCTGCAGAGCCACTAGACTCTAAAGCAGCATGCTGGCTGGAGCATTCTGGGATTTGAAGTCCACACATCGTACATCTGCCAAAGTTGAGAAACACTGCTCTAAATAATATAAACATCCCTTGTTTTCTCATATCAGAACTATGCTCAGTTACATAAGTGCATATTTATTCTGCTGCTAAAAATAAAAATGGGAGCAGAAAAGCTATTTTAATCTTGCTCAGCAGTGGGCATGTCTGCTTTTTTTGTGTTGGATTTTCATTTTGAGTAATTTTGTATGCTGAATAGATAATTTAGTTAAAGGGTAGGTAAGTTGACTGTGGATAACAGAGCATAATGGTTGCAAATTGAGCTATGAATTATGAAGTCTTCAGCTTGTATATCTCTTCTGCTAGATATTTCCTTGGTGACTTTCCGCAAATCACAAACATTAGTTATCCCACTTGTAATAGGGGGATAATAATACTTGCAAGGAATTATGAAAATTACAGCCTTACATAAATAGAATGGCTTGAACACTTATTTTCTTATATAAAATTTACCCAATGGGACATATAGAAAATAAAACTATATATCTGGGTGTTATTTCTGAACCTAGTTTTTTTTTAAAAAATAAGTCTTTAATCATAACTTGCTATTCAAAAACTAAAAAACTAGCAGGTCCTACTTAAACACTTGTAAGTTAATAAAATATAGGTTTTATTACTGAATGTCATAAATTATCACTGAATAATATTTTAAGGCCAGATGGCTAACTTCTTGTCCTCCACACTACAACTAATAACAGTGTCAACTGCTAGTGCCTGAGATGCTGGAAATTCAACAAAAAGTGTAGCTTAAGTTCCAGACTTGTATTTTACAAAGTACACTATAACATTTTCTGCCGGGTAGAAATTATCTAAAATGTTATGCCAGGGAAAATAGTGACCGGTAGAAATAGGAGATGATCAGATACTTTGTAAACAAAAAACAAAAAACTATATTTTTTAACCTAAACAGAGAAATAGAATGACCAACAATGGACAAAAAAAAGCAGTGGGAATAAGAACAACTTTTGACTTCCTGTCAACTTCCTTGTGGGAACTTGGCAAGGAGTGTTGGAAATCTTCCTCTTCTTCTTTCCTTTTCCTTGTAAGTGGCTGTTGAGGGGTGGGGGAGGGAGCAAGGGATTCTGAGACTGGCTTGGAAACTGTCACAAGTTTGACAATGAATCACATGACGGAAGAAGAAGAGGAGGGAGGAGGACGAAGAGGTAGAAGAAAGTAGTAGTGGTTGTAGTATCATTACGTGTTGCACCTTATCATTCTTGACGAATGTATCTTGTCTCTTTATGTACACTGAGAGCATATGCACCAAAGACAAATTCCTTGTGTGTCCAATCACACTTGGCCAATAAAGAAGTCTATTCTATTCTATTTGATACTCTTTTGTGTTGCCTCCTTGCATTTTATCAACTCGATCAATTAAAGCCACCACACTGATTTCCATCAAAAGGATGTTTGCTACTCTTGGAAGTGTTTCAGAAGGGATTATCTTCTTGTTTGCAAAAGGGAGCTAATCTCTGATAAAGACCTATAAAAAGGCATCGGATGGGAAGAGCATCATGCTTACATAAAGCCATTTGGAGAAGGTTGATAAATCAAAATATCAGCATTTTGGCACAAGAAACAAAGCACCAAAAGGGCGCTGAGAAATTCCTCTCCTTTTGGAAGACATATTCCTCATGGGGAGCCTAGATTAAACCTTGTCTCCATAGGAATGAGGTGAAACTGGAGAAAAACGGATGTAGTGATCCAGGCACTTGTCCATATTAGCACATTAATACTCTAGCAATTTGTCCTCCAATCTAGCAAAAACAAAATTGCATACACACAGCTTTCTAGTAAACTGGACTTTGCTGATGGTAACTTGTCCACTCTAGATGAGAAATCACTGGGACCTGATGGATTACATCCTAGAGTTCTGAAGGAGCAGGAAGATGTGACCTCAGAACCATTGAACCATATCTTTCAAAGATCCTGGAGAAGGGCTGATGTAGTTTCCGTCTTCAAAAAAAAAAAGGGGGGGGACAGATCTAGGAAACTATAGACCAGCAGCCAGACATCAACACCTGGGAAGATCCTGGAAAAGATAAACAAGCAATGAACAACAAACGCCTAGAAGCAAGCAAAGCTATAACCAGAACCCAGCACAGGTTTGTCAAAACCAGATCATTCCAAACAAATCCTAGTTCGTTCTTTGACAAAGTGACTAAATTAGTGGATCAGGGAAATGCAGTGGACATAGTATACTTGGATTTCAGTAAGGCATTTGATAAAGTAGATCAGAACCTATTTCTTGGTAAGCTAAAAAATGCAGGATAGATAGTATCACCACCAGATGGATTTGTAACTTGCTGACAAATCACATTCAATGTTTAGTCCTCAATGGAACCACATATCAATGGAAGGACGGAAGCAGTGGGCTACCCCAAGGTTCTGTCTTAGACCCAGTACTCTTCAACATCTTCATAAATGATTTAGATGAGAGAAAAGAAAGGAAACTCATCAAATTTGCAGACCAAATTTGAGCGAGGTACCAACTATACTGTACCTGTGAATTTTGTTTTTCTTGCCTAAGTGTAGAACCTTACTTTTTTCACTATTAAATTTAATTTTGTTAGATAGCGCCCAATGTTCAAGTCTGTCAACATCCTTCTGTATTTTAAGCCTGTCTTCTGGAGTGTTGGCTATTCCTGCCAGCTTGATGTTGTCTGCAAGTTTGATGAGTTCCCCATCTATCCTCTTATCCAAATTATTGATGAAGATCTTGAAGAGTATTGGGCCTAAAACAGGGCGTTGAGATATCCCACTGCATACTTCCCTCTATGTAAATACAGTTCCATTGAGGACTATGCATTGAGTGTGGTTGGTCAGCCAGCATTTAACTATGCTTAAGTCTTATCATTTTCTGCAGGGAGTTTTGAGGGAACATTTCCTCTGATTCCTGGCCAGAAGACATAGGTGGCAAGATTACATATGCTTGGGTTCTTTCTTTCTTTCTTTCTTTCTTTCTTTCTTTCTTTCTTTCTTTCTTTCTCTCTCTCTCTCTCTTTCTTTCTCACCTCAGTTTCCACTTGAGGAAGATGAGCCCTTCTCCAGTGCTTTGAATGAATCATCTCAGTGGGGCAAAACATTTAATCAAGTGATCTACTGTGACTCCATGCAAGACTGATTAATTATTTTTATCTTATTCACCTGAAAATCAGAATTGCATTCAAAGTACAATAAAAATAATCTTATAAAAATAATAGGCTGAGGTGTTTGGTGTTGGAGTAGGATCAGGCAGATACAGCCATGTAGTTTCCATCAATGACTTTGGCTCAGTCCCTCTCTTAGCCCAATTTTAGAAACATTACAGAAGGATTATTGTACTTCATAGTGGGCAGAAACACAACCTCTACTTTTTAGTTTCAATTTGAACATGGATGATAGAATAATTGTGCATGATGCAATAGAAGCTTACTGTTTCTTCATAAATAAAGTAACAAAAGAGGCATTGGGTTTGGGCAATGAGGCCTACAGATTAAGGTATTAAAATGTGGCAGAGGAGCTGGATCAAGTCACTTAGCAGAACAACAAGGACCAAAAGAGCTGAAGAGCAACAAAGGAGATGCGTCTCTTCTTAATCTTTGCTTTGACTTTTACGCTTTCTGCAGAGTTGGTGAGACTTAATTTTGTGGATTGCAATAGCCTTTTTCAGCTGGCCAGGGGTCTTGCAGATGAAATGAATTTTGTTGAGCTTGTCTCCATGCTTTAATTTACACATTTCTGCATGAAGAGATTGAAAAACCAGGCAGAGAACTTTGAATACTTAAGTCTTAATCATCAGGAATTCAACTGTGTTATTGATTCTGAATTCAGAGTAACATCCTGTTCTCTGCATTGGCTTTCTCTGTATTCACATTAGCCCGAGAGTCAGAGATAATCTCTTGTTGGACCTACTGAGTTGGACCAATAAAGAAGGCTGAACATTTATTTGATTGGAAAGGTATCAGTAACAGTGCAAGGTATGGGGAGAGTTTGAGATGCATAAAAATGAGCAAAATGTACAGGTTCATTAGCATCTAAGCTGCATATTTTAGGTAATCATATTATCTGTAAACATCTAAGAAAGCTTAGGGTTAGAATTGTAATTCATATATTGTGTCAAGGCTTATTTGGATACTCCCAAAATGTTATATATTTACTTAGCTTCATCAACAAAGTATTTAAGCCAATGTTTGGAAGAAGTGCTGAAGGAGGTCAGATGCCTTCTTATGGTTTTTCTTCTGTAGTTGACTGATCAACATAGATGGTGGTAGGAATAGGATGTAGTAACTTCTCAATAGCTACTGGATTCATTTTCCTCTGGGCTCCTGATCCGAATTTAATGGTTTGGCTCATTCTTTTTTAAAGAAAGGAAGTAAAGGAGATTTTAGTACAGAAAATAATTATCTTAGTGCCTGTCACAAGAGATGAAGAATCCATACTAGACAAAACAGGAAGAAGGTGAAGGCATGAATGACCCCAGTCTTGGGTCACTAGTGATTGCCTAATCGAGATAGAAATGTATGTCTAATCAACATTATATCACAAGGGATACACCAATAGTATATGTCTCCTGTCTGAAGAAGCATTTTTGGGTGATAATGAAGAATACAGGCACACATTTATTCTTTTGTCCTGGTTTCCATATCTTTAGAATCATTATTGGTAAGATTTTGTATCAGAAGAATTTTCCATTCCAGGCATATTTTAAGAAGAAAGAAAGGAACCTTGAAGTTGCCTAAAATAACAGAGTGAAGAGTCCAAACACATAAACAATATACATTCATTCTACACTGAACCAATTGCATTTCCTTTTTAGTAAAAATAATTGCTGCATTTCTAAAATGTGCAAAAGTACATTTCTTGTGTTTTCTTCCTTCTCCTAATCATGCTGATGATGTAATTTCTCTCGGTTTTGAAAATTGACAAATATCTATAAGAAAACTAATAATCAGAAACTGCAACAGTAAGGATTTTTCTTCTTCTTTTCTTTTCAGGATTACAAGGATGATGCTGATGAAGAATCTATTGTAAGTAGGTTACATCAAGATGAATGTCCTCATTTTTTACCCCTTTGAAAGAATGTACATGTAAAGGCTCATAGTCGCATCTAGTTACAGAGAGAAAAGTCAGTTTAAATCACCCAATCCAGAATAGTCTGCAAGAGGTTCCTCTCTGGTATTGTTGTTCAACTGGTGGTCCGTGTAAATAGCACCTGCTTGAAAATTCTGGGATGCAGGAATGGTTTTGGGGGATGCAATTCCCTTTGCCAAATCAACTGAAAGACTAAGTTGTACTCCTTCCTCAGGCACAAGCATATAAGTGACTTTGGGTCAATCACTCCCTTTCAGCCGTAGGACGGAGGAAAGAGCTAGCCACTATCAAAAATGTTGCCAAGAAAATCACAGGGACTTGTGCAGGAAATCTCCAAAAGTCAAGATTGATTTGAAGGAGCAAATTCCCACATTTCAAAGGACTTGTCTCACAGTGGCACATGCTGCTTCAGTCCCAGATATATTATTATTTTGCAGATATAATTGTAAATTATATTATTATTTGCAGATATCATTTTGCAGATATAATTGTAAAAATAGTGGAATATTATTGTAACAATTTATGTTTTTGAAAAAGGGATATTGGGCTATCCCTATCTTGAATTTAAGAGGGGGGGAGAGAAATATGAACCCAAGAAGTAAAATAAGTAGAAAATAAAGCAATCAAAAAGTAGACTGTCACCCCCAAACAAACAAACAGAGAAGAAAAGTGCAAGAATTAAGAGAAATATTTTTTTTAGCTGGAGCAGATGTTACCCTACAAATGGAGAAGTGAAGAGGCATGTTTTCAGTTGTCACCAAAGAAAGGATGAGAATGGATTCCCTGCTTATGTTGCCACCAGCAAGACGATCTCAAAGAAATGCCTGCTATAAAATGTTAGTATGAGATGTGGCTTCAAGATTGGATAAGATCCGAGGTGGCACAATGGTTAGAGTGCAGCACTGCAAGCTGCTTCAGCTGACTGCTAGCTGCAGTTCGGCAGTTCAAATCTCACCGGCTTAAGGTTGACTCATCCTTTCATCCTTCAGAGGTGGATAAAATGAGGACCCAGATTGTTGGAGGCAAGAGGCTGATTCTGTAAATTGCTTAGAGAGAGCTGTAAAAGCACTGTGGAGCGGTATTTCAGTAAGTGCTATTGCTATAATCCCTGGAACAATTCCAATTTTATGCTGCCACTTAAGTGGTCATCTGGATTGATGTAGCTCGGCTCTTGTGGCCCTAATAGGAAGAGGCCAATGGCGCAGCTGGCAGCTGGTTCAGCCCAACATAGGTTCTTGTCCCTCAGTTGCTACCGCTGCCTTTGTCAGGGCCAACGTGGCCCGAAGAGAGTGGTGAAGGGACTGGCCCACCGACTGTCTTTGCTCTGGGGCAGCTACTGCCACGGGCCAGCCCCATCTCTCCAACAGCAGGCTGCTCCCCATCTACCATGGCGCCAACTCAGCCAGCGGCTCCCCTGCAGCCTTGGGAAGCCCTTGCTGAGCCCAGGAGAGGACGCAGGAAGGACTGTGAGAGTCACAAGCGACAGAGCAATTGTGAGGCTGAACTTGAAGAGTTGGGAGCAGAGGCGGAGCCCTCTCCTCACCAGCTGCACCACTATGGAGCCAGCAACAGCTGCCAAGCCCCCATCTCTGCTGACCCCCACAGGGTGAATTGGGGAAAATGCTGGAGGAGTCTCTTGAGGGGGAAGATTCCCCATCAAGGGATGCTGGCCAAAGCGACATCCCCTTACCGGAGGCAAGGCAGGCAAAAGTGCTGAAGGGGGAGCCCCTCCAGCCAACCTAGCCACCTGGGAGGCCTGCAGAACTGGCAGAAGTGCCTGCAAAGCCCCTGATTCCAGGTGAAGCCAATGGAAGCCCCACCCCAGCAGAGACTGGGTCCAGAAGGGAAGTGACCCCACCTCAACTAGGTCCTTACCTCCCGTACCAGCCCTTCCTCCAGCAACCGAGGCTAAACTCCCCAACTCAACAGGGCAAGACTGAAAGCTGCCTGAGAGAAGGGAAAGAGATGGGTTTGCCAAACAGGTTGCAGAGATTCCACTCCATCCTCCAGAAGTCGATGGAGACCCAGCTGAAGAAGGCATACCAAAACTGAGGATTGAGGCAAGCAGCGGGGATGATGACCTAATGATCAGGGGGAATCTCCACCCCTTTGCTCTCAAAATTTGGATGATAGTACCAGAAACCTGAGTCTAAGGAGAAGTAGAAGCCATCATCAATACTGGCTGCACCAGATGCCTGATCCACATAGTCGAGCGACTAGGCATATGCACAAGGCTCCTTGCATACCCCATCAGCTTTGAACAAGTTGACGGGACACCAATTGGTGGAGCCCCTGCCATCTTGGTCACTGAGCTTGTCAGACTGGAGATGGGTCATCACCAAGAACTCCTCCAGTTCGTAGTTGTCCCGAAGATGACTGATTGGTGTTGGACCACTGACACCTGTAAATCAGAAACCCCTCCTGGAAACCACAACTCCAGATGAGGCCACCGCGCCGGAAACTGCATTCCTTTTTAAAAAAAGGTTTTTTTATTTTTATAAACAAGCAAACATAAAATACATACTTAATCCATCAGTGCATCATCTGCGTGCATCTTTTGTGTCTTTCCCTACTCCCCCCTTTTTCTCATATCTTAATATTTATCATTTCATTTATTATAACATTTCTCCCCTTACAATATTACTCTATGCATATCGCTTCTCCAACCAGTCATAAAATTGCTCCCATATCTGAAAATATTCTGATTCTCTTTCTTTAAGTATCAAAGTCAATCTATTCATTTCTGCACAATCCAATATTTTCTTAATTATTTCTTCCTCCATAGGGATTTTCTCTGCTTTTCATTTTTGTGCAAATACTATCCTCGCTGCTGTCATCACATTTACAATCAAATATATATTTTCCTTACTAAATTTCTCTGGTCAGATTCCCAATAGGAACAGTTCAGGTTTTAAATCTAAATGTTGCTGGGTCATTTCTTCTAACCATATTTTAATTTTCATCCAATAATTTCTTGCTTCTGGGCATATCCACCACGTATGATAATATGACCCAGGTAACTGGTAAATTTTTCAGGTGACATATGCTATCTATAAAACATTTTATTCTGGTTTTCCTTATATGCTGTGGATATTGTTAATTTGTAATTCCTTTCCCATAACTGCTGCCATTTATCAAACTCAATTGCATAACCAAAATGTTTCGCCCAGGCTATCATTGTTTTTTTACCTATTCTTTTGCTAATTCCATACTGAGTAAATAATGATATATATTTTTAATTACGTGTTCGTCTGTTCCTATGAGTATCTTATCCAGTTCTGTCATTTCTAAATAAAAACCATATCATTTAAAATCATTTTCATATCTTGTTCGTATTTGCATAAGGGTATACCCATCTAAATCCATCCCCTGTTCTTTTATTTCTTGTTTCCCTTTCAATTCCCCCTTGTCCGTTAAAATATCCTTATATCTAAGAATGTTACTAATATTAATAATATTTGGATGTATTAATGCTTCCATTGTTGACAACCATGTTGGTATTTTCAAATAGTATTTATCTCTAATCTTCTCCCATACTTGTAATAATGCATTTCTTACATAATGTCTTTGAAAATAAGTATGCATCTTACTTCTTCCATACCATAAAAAGGCATGCCATCCCAATTGTAAATCATGACTTTCCAAGGTTAATAGCCTCGTATTCCTAAATTCAATCCATTCTCTCATCCATGTCAATGTTGCTGCCTGGTAATATAACTCTGAATTCGGTAGTCCAAATCCTCCACGTAGTCTCGCATCTTGTAAAAGTTTTATGTTTATTCTCACTTTTTCCCCTTGCCATATAAACCTCCTTACTATTTTATCAATATAATCAAAATATGTCTTTTCAAGTTTTATCGGTATCGTCTGAAATAGAAATAATAGTCTCGGTAATATATTCATCTTTATTATCGCAATCTTTCCCATCAATGATAACTGTAAATTTTTCCATTTCTCCAAATCTTCCTCAATTCGTTTTTTTAATTTATAATAATTGTCTTCCTTTATCGTTACACACCTTGAGGTTAAATATATTCCTAAATATTTTCTTTTTTTTACAATTTGAATGCTTAATTTCTCCGTCAATTCTCTTTTCTGTTTTTCTGTAGTGTTTTTAACCAATGTTTTTGCTTTTTCTTTATTTATTTTTAAACCTGCTACCTCTCCATATTCTTCTATTTGTTGTAATAGTTTAGGATCCGTTATTTGCAGCTCCTCTAAGATAAAAACTAAATCATCTGCAAAGGCTTATAATTTATATTCTTTTCCCTTGATTTTCATTCCTTTTATTTCTTCTTATGTTTCTATTCCGGACTTCTAATGTTAATACAAATAACAAAGGCCATAAAGGACACCATTGCCTTGTTCCTTTCATTATCTAAACTTTTT
>JANHFT010001567.1:139289-155261 GCA_032467955.1 Pseudoxenodon macrops
AAGGGTGAAAATGGCCTTCCCCCCCCCGCCCTCTGGAAGGCCGAAAAACAGCTGGCCAGCACGCACATGCGCACTGGAGCTGACATAGGGCAATGCCTCGCATGCCCTCGGATACGGCTCCCCGTGCCACAGGTTCGCCATCATGGCCCTATTCCTATTCTATTCTGTTTGACATTGATCACAAGGGACTATATTGCCACAGAGGGCATGTTGTGATAGTATAAAGTCCAGAAGTTAGTAATGCTTCTACCAGCTTTCAGAAGCAGTGACATAGTAGTCTTTGTAATTCCTTAATCAGTTTGTATGGGTGAGTGTCATTGATTTCCTCTTCTTGAAGTAGAATTGGTTTACAGCTATGGTCCCTCTATGTTTTCCTTAGCTATTGTGGCATCCATGACCCAGCTTGCGTGGTCTATTGTAACACCAGCAAGAAGTGGTTCTGCAATGGACGTGGGAATACCTCTGGCAGGTAAATATTCACGTTCACAAAAAGAACGTAATTCACCTCTGAACATAGAAAGCTTTCAGGTGCTAATTCAAATAATTGGCCCACTTCGCTGTTAGCAACTATCCAAAATCTTGAGGGAGAACTTGTCCCAATTGAGCTTAGTTCCCTGTTGAATATACCGTAAGTATTTATACCCTATTGTTGAATTATGAGACTTCTCAGTTTCTGCAAAAATTCAATCTTGCTTCAAAATGCTTTCTACAATGTGGCTTAAACCTTACCAACATTTTAATAGGGCACACTTGTTAGAGCTAAGACCCCATAAGGTGTTTTCAATTATGTACACAAAAGGCTTTTAATATTTCATAAAATACAATCCCTTAATGTATTATGAATACAATATAGGGAAATAACAGCTGTAAGAATCAGTAATGAATACTAATTGACATAAATACTGGTAGTCGTTGACCTATGACCATTCATTTAGCAACTGTTTGAAGTTACAGTGGCATTGAAACAAATGACATGACTGCTCATTGCCCTTATAGCTATTGCAAAATTATATCAAAATTTGAGCACTTGGCAACTGGCATATATTTATGACAGTTGCAGCATGTCGGGTCAGGTTGCCATTTGTGACCTTCCCAGCTGGCTTCTGACAAGCAAATCTAGAGGAGGGGGGAAGCTGGATTGACTTAATAACCATGATTCACTTAATAACCATACCAAAATGGAAGTAAAATTGGATATGACTCACTTAACAGTTGCCCCAGTAATGGAAGCACTGAGTACTAATTTCCTTAGTAATGGAAATTCCAGACCCAATTGTGATCAAGGCTACCTGTGTCATGAGACAAGTTACAATTAGCAACTTAACAGATTACCATATTTTTTGGACTGTAAAATGTACCAGTGTAGAGACGCACCAAGATTTCAAAGAGGTAAGTAAGAAAAAAAAGTTATTGTTCTCCCTGGCCCCAGGAGCACTCTGCAGACCTCCCAAACCCTTTGTGCACCCTGTTTTTTGCAAAAACGGGCCCATTTCTTTACCCATTTTTGCGAAAAATGGGGTGTACAGAGGGGTTGGGAGGTCTGCAGACAGCTTCTGAGGCAAAAACGCCTTCCCCCAGCCCACAGAAACATTCTGCAAGCCTCCCAAACCCTCTGCGCATCCCGTTTTTGAGAAAAATGGGATGCAGGGGCGGGGCTTCAGGAAGCCAAAATTGCTGTATTCGGTGCATAAGACGCACCAACATTTCCACCCTCTGTTGGGGGGAAAAGGTGCATCTTATACTCCGAAAAATACAGTATATATCATGTAGTAGTCAAGAAACAATACAAGCCAAATAGGTTTTTGCTGCTGTTGAAAGTTTGCAGAGACGGGACATACCAATGTGTACTAGAGCATGGGAATTGTACTGAAAAAAACCTTTTTTCAACACTATCAAATTGCTGGCACCACTTGTTAGTAGAGCCTTTGTAAAGGTTCTTAAGAGCAAGACTCTTGATACAGATGTAGATGGCCTGAGTAAACTGGGTCCAGGTGGTTATGGTTCTAAAGATCAAAAACTGCCCTTTGAATTGGGTCTGAAGATAGATCAACAACCAATGCAATTGATACTGTATTAGTGTCACACGGTTTAGCTGCTAGTTTTCCATGAGCAGCTGAGCTAATTGCATTATGCACTACTTCCAAAGGCATTTGCAAGTAAATTCTGTTAAATAATCTAACTTGCATGGTGCTAGTGCATAAGCACCTGAGGAAAAATATATCTCTGGAAGGTTTCACCTGCCACATTTTGTTTATATTCCCTCATTATTTTTATAAATACCTCAACATCCACTATACTCCTTCCTCCTCCTATTTCCCCACAATAGCAACCCTGTGAGGTGGGTTGGTCTGAGAGAGAGTTACTGGCCCAAAGTCACTCAGCTGGCTTTCATGGGTAAGGCAGGGCTAGAACATGGAGTATCAGCTGACTGATATATCTTCCTAATCATGACTGTCTCCCAGGAAGTTCAGTAAGACCTTCACATTGCTCCTTGTGTTACCCAGAATGGACGGTTTACCTAACTCCACTATTTATTTGGTGCCTTGAGTTAATTTATAAAAAATAACAAAGACAGGATATAAAATAAATATCCTCTTTACTTGAATTCTAGTGAAAAGAAAATTAGTGAAAAGAAGGACTAGGAATGACATGATAGCAATCTTCCAATATTTGAGAGGCTGCCACAAAGAAGGGTGTGTGTGTGTCAACCTATTTCCCAAAGTGCCAGAAAGCAAGACAGGAAACAATGGATACTAATCAAGGAGACAAGCAACCTAGAACTAAGGAGAAATTTCCTAATAGCACAATTAATCAGTGGAAGGGCTTGCCTTCAAGCGTTGAGGGTGCTCCATCACTGAAGGCTTTTAAGAAGAGACTGGACAGCCGTTTGTCTCAAATGACATAAGAGTCTCCTGCTTGAGCAGGAGGTAGGTCTAGAAGACCTCCAACGTCCCTTCCAATTCTTTTATTCTGAATTGCACTTCATTTTGTTTTTCCAATATAAATAAGGTGTTTTCTGTTTACATTTCAAAGAAAACTTTTGTTGTGCAATCATTGTTTTGCAATGTTTCTGTCTTTTGTCAGTCACATTGTGAACCATCTTGTGAGAGCCAAGTGCAAAGAAGTGACTCTTCATAAGGATGGTCCTCTGGGCGAGACGGTCTTGGAATGCTACAATTGTGGCTGTCGCAATGTGTTTCTTCTTGGTTTCATCCCTGCCAAAGCTGACTCCGTGGTAGTTTTGTTATGCAGGTAAGAGAATTTTTGCTTTTTAGAAATAAATTATTTGAACAATGATCACAAGAAACTATTAAGTATATATTTTAATATACCGTAGTTTTTAATTGAGTAATACTTTTTGTGTTTGTCTAATATATTTCTCTCATATCCTGATTGTGTAGGCAGCCTTGTGCCAGCCAGAGCAGCTTAAAGGACATCAATTGGGACAGCTCACAGTGGCAGCCTTTGATTCAGGATCGCTGCTTCCTTTCCTGGCTAGTCAAAATTCCTTCAGAACAGGAACAACTGAGGGCCCGGCAGATCACAGCTCAGCAAATTAACAAACTAGAAGAACTGTGGAAGGTGTGTTTGAGAGATTCAGGCTGTCCATGGAGAGAAAACGAGAGCTAGAAGATGTTATCTAAGACATAAGCAGATATATTTGGGACAGACAGACAGACAGATAATACTGGGTTCAGAATTCAGCTTCCTGAGTATTCTTGGTTTCCTTCCAAATCAAGTTTTTGGACTGTGAAGATGCTCTTAAAGTTTTGAATACTAAAACCAGCAATGTGGTTGAATAAGAAGACCTGTTGTTGGGAGTTTGAAGCTTTGTCTAGATTCATGCCTTCATCCTAATCAGCAAAAGATGAATTGTGCAAATTGAGCGGAATTTGCACAATCTGTACAACGGTATTCTTTCCCATAGTATATAATTAGGATTTCTGGGTGATTTTGGTCAAAGGTGGATATGGCCTGTTATTATTTGCAATATCCTTACATTTATTAATTTAAATGGGCATGCTTTGCATTTCATTGTTTTGTGACTTAAAGTATACGATAAGATATTTTTAGTATTTAGTTCCCACATCTTGGAAGGATTCCCATAAACCAGCTGGAGAAGTTGGGTTTAGCGTTCTGTTGTCTGTGATTGCAGGAGAACCCATCTGCCACTTTGGAGGACCTGGAAAAGCCTGGGGTTGATGAAGAGCCACAGCATGTCCTCCTTAGATATGAAGATGCTTATCAATACCAGAACATCTTTGGTCCTCTGGTCAAGCTTGAAGCAGACTATGACAAGAAATTGAAGGAATCTCAGGTAAAATGGATAAAAGGAAGCAGCCCCTTGAAATAGTTTGGATTGGTGACACTGAACAGTATGCTGTGTGTGTGTGTGTGTGAAAGTAAGCTTCTAAAAGATTGTATAATTCATAGGTTCAGAAGGGATTTGAAATATAATTGATATAAATATTTTGAAGCATTTGAACCCTATCCATAGTTCCATTAGTCATTGAGTCCTGGAGTTGGTGTTGGGTACTTATTACTATGTTTCTCTGATATATTTTTTAAGCAGAAGACTTGTTCAGTTGCTAAGTTATGTCCGACTCTTCATGACCCAGGGATCATAGAATGCCAGTCTCCCCTGTCCTTTCTTCCAGAGTTTGCCCAAATTCATGTTCATTGCATCAATGACACTACCTAACCATCTCCTCTTCTGCCGTCCCTTTCTCCTTTTGCCTTCCATCTTTCCCATCATTGGTCCTTTCCAGTAAATCCTCATTTGGTGGCCAGAGCATCTGAGCTTCAGCTTCAGTATCTCTCCTTCCAAAGGACGGTCAGGGTTGATTTCTTTAGGATCGACTGATTTCATCTCCTTGCCAGTCCAAAGGACTCTCAAGAGTCTTCTCCAACATCACAGTTCAAAAGCATCAATTCTTTGGTGCTCAGCCTTCCTTATGGTCCAACTCTCACAGCCATACATTACTGCTGAGAAAACCATAACTTTCGCTATAGGACAAGTAGGTTAAGCTTGTATCTTGATAAATGGAAATGTCAGCTTCTGTAATGCAACCTTATCTGCTTGCACTGGGCATTGTAAATGGTTACATGTTCATTCCAGCATCATGAATACATGGGCCTCTATTGGTAGCTTCAGTGTTATATTTTCTACAGATTGTTTTTGTTGTATTTGAGCTGCTTTCGATAAGTGTTTTGTTGGGAGAGTTATTCTGTATTCCTTGAAGAAGCTTTCCCCCCCGAATTATTTAATTTGTATTCTGTTCTATCTTAAAGTCTCCGATTACAGTTAGAGTGATCTGCTATATGCATGCATTGTTCTTCAGTAGAAAGCAACAGGCATTGCAGTAAATATAATCTGGCAAAACAGGTGGGCTATTAATAGATTAGAAGTGGGCAGTCTGATAGTTCTAAAGCTGCATGTGGATTCTGTGCGTTTGCAAATAATCAAGTGAGAAGACAACTAGACGGTGAATAGGAAAAGAACAGTTGTCTATAAATGAGAAGCAGCTCCACTGAATTAATCAAATTAATCAGTCCCCTTAATATTGTTACTGATGCATTTGAAATCTTCCAGCAAGCATTGAATCAAGCGTATTTCTAAAAAACGTCAGCAAAGGAGATTACAAATCTGTTTATATAAGTGATCCATCCACTGGAGATAAAAGGCCAAATCAGTTTGATTCTAGTTAATCAAAAAATAAAGAATTATCTATCTTTATTTTAGACTCAAGACAACATTACTGTGAGATGGGATCTTGGTTTGAACAAGAAAAGGATTGCCTACTTCACCCTGCCAAAGACTGATTCAGGTCAGACTGGAATTAGCAATATGAATAAGTTTAAAAAAAGTGTATTGGGTTAATAAAAATCAGTGGGCAGATGATACCACATGCAGTGTTATCTTCAAAAAATATTCAAAATTATTTACTGTCTCCTCAGATATGCGTTTGATGCAAGGGGATGAGATCTGCCTGAGATACAAAGGGGACTTGGCCCCATTGTGGAAAGGAATTGGTCATGTGATTAAAGTTCCCGATAGTATCCTTTTTAAGTTCACAAGATGGAGGAAGATGCAGAATGAGAATGAAAATGTATGTTTTCTTTTTTAATGTTTAAAATCTAATAAAGTATTTAAAAAATTAAAAAAAAAAAAGAGAATGAACTAGCTGGCAAATTGATTTACTGCCAGATTTTTATAGTAGAATTACGAATGTCTATCTTTTTTCCTCCACTGTCTTAGAATTCTTGGTGGTCATACAGAAAATTAAAAGATGCTTAATTTTTTTTGTTTTGTCTCTGTTAACATTCAACTTACCTATAATTCTCTGCCTGGTTATCTTTCCAGGCCATTAATAGTGGTAGTAGATTCTAGTAGCATACTATGAGCCTTCATGTAAATAAATAAATTAAATAAATTAAATATGATTCTGTAAAGTTATGCATAAGTCGATGTGCAGCAAAGAGAAGGCACGAAGTGCCTTAGAGTTTTCTGTAATTACTGCTTAACAAGCTTTTGTAGATTACGGTGATGAAATTGCAATTGAGTTGAGAAGTAGTGTCGGTGCTCCTGTGGAAGTGACTCACAATTTCCAAGTGGATTTTGTATGGAAATCGACATCCTTTGATAGGTTGGTGCAGTTTTATTTAGGGGGCAGCTCTTGATTTTGCTTTTTTTTTGGGGGGGGGGGAAGGTGAGACAATGCCAAAATGCACACGTGTGCCTCTCTCTTTTTCAGAATGCAGAGTGCCCTAAAAACATTTGCTGTGGATGAAACATCAGTTTCTGGCTACATCTATCACAAACTTCTGGGTCATGAGGTGGAAGATGTTATAATTAAATGTCAGTTGCCAAAGCGCTTCACAGCACAAGGACTTCCGGATCTCAACCATTCTCAGGTTTGTCCTGTTCCACAGCAAACCCAAGAATTGGAATGAGAGATTCAGGTGTTGGGTTTTATAACCTGTTTGACTTCACAGCCTTCTTTACTTTTATTGTCAGGTGTATGCAGTGAAGACTGTTTTGCAGCGTCCCTTGAGTCTTATCCAGGGGCCCCCTGGCACAGGCAAAACTGTGACATCAGCCACAATTGTGTATCACCTGGCAAGGCAAGGAAATGGGTAAGAGGGAAAGGGCACACCAGCTCACAACCCAGAGGGCAGAATAGATTTACTGTACTCTATGTTTAAAGGTCTGTGCTTTGGAATGTGGATATGACACTCGTAAAAGGAGATGGGGCTTTGACTATGCAGCTGCCATCTCTGATACCCTATCAAAACTTCCAAAAAGTCTAAATGCTTCTGTCCAGATTCTAGCAACTGTTAAGAGGTCAGAGATGGGCTAAGACTGTAGTTCCTTTTTTCACTCAACCATTTATCTGTTAACCTTCATTGTGGATGCTTGCGCTGTCCTTAATAAGGGCCACTTTGGGGTAGTGGTTAAGGGGCTGGCCTACAAATCAGGAAATTGTGAGTTTTGATCCCATTTTAGGCATGAATGTTGACTGGGTGACTTCAGGTCAGTCTCTGTCAGCCCACCTCACAGGGTAATTATTGTGGGGTAAATAGACGGAGGAAGAAATATTATGTACTTTTGCTACCTTGAATTATTTACAAAGTAATAAAGGCAGGATAAAAATCTAACATTGGCAGATCTGTTTTTGTAATCTCTGTTAGCCGTTTGCTTGCATTAAAATGATAGTTTTGCAAGCACTATCCCAAACGTAATAAAAAGAGGTTTTGGTTGGATGGAATTGTTTGCTCTCAGTTTTTCACCTAATCAGAGTTTCACGCTGTTTTCAAAGGCCTGTGCTGGTTTGTGCCCCAAGTAACATTGCTGTGGACCAGCTGACAGAAAAAATACATCAGACGGGGCTGAAAGTGGTGCGCCTGTGTGCAAAGAGCCGCGAGGCCATTGATTCACCTGTCTCTTTCTTAGCACTGCACAACCAGATCAGGAATATGGATAGGTAAGACGTTACTTGAAATGATCTCGCCGGTATTTTTTATTTTTGCATTCTTCTGATGAATCATAATTTCAGATTTTCCACAACCCTTAAGCTTTAGGCATTATACTAAGAGTTCTTTGCTTTAGGGTTGAGTTTATTAAAAGGAATGAAATTCTTTGTGTCTAACAATTAACTTTGAGACAGAAGTTTACATTTATTTTTTGTCTAATACTGCCTTTTTTCTGGTTGTGGCTAATGCCTCAATGTTTGTTCTTATTACCTTTCAATTGTGATACTTTAGAAACAGGATGCAACTTGATGAAACAAGGATAGTTGTAACATTTCCTGTACTCATAGCATCTTAAGTAGTGCGTATTTTGTTTCTCAGCATGCCAGAGCTCCAGAAACTGCAGCAACTGAAAGATGAGACTGGGGAACTGTCATCCGCTGATGAGAAGCGTTACCGAGCACTTAAACGAACAGCTGAGCGGGAATTGCTAATGGTAATCATTTACTTGTGCTTAGCTGCTGTCCTGGTTCCTCACAGGACTTGATACTCTGTGCTCAAGGTTGCTCTGATGCAGGTAGGTGAGCTGTGTCCTTATTCATCTTCAGGGGAGCAAAAACAAAGAGTGATCCTACCTCCAAGCACTCTTCGGCATTGAAATCCTGGTGGGTACAGCATGCAATGCAAGGAAGCCGTAGCATAGCTTCGTATAGAGAGTCAGGGGGAGCAGTCGGTAGTCGCAGTGCCATATGTCCAACAATCCTGAAACTTTGTGGTTTTATCCCCCTTAGAATGCAGATGTCATTTGCTGCACGTGTGTCGGAGCTGGAGACCCAAGACTTGCTAAAATGCAGTTTCGTTCCATTTTGATCGATGAAAGCACACAGGCCACTGAGCCAGAGTGCATGGTACCTGTTGTTCTTGGGGCAAAACAGGTAGGCTGGGGCTGCTTTAAAAATTACATTAATTTTGTTTTTTAATCTTAAATTATTCAATTTTTTAAAGTTTTATTACATTGAATAAATTGTATATCGCCCAGAGCCCGTCTATGAGGGAGTTGGGCAGTTAAGAATTTCACTATTGGAATAAGTAAATAAAACATTTGGAAATTCCATTTTTTTTAAAGTACTTTTTTTTTTTTTTTGAGTTTCATTTGTACTGAGCAGGTTGGTTATGTGTGTGCTTTTTTTGTTTTGTTTTTAATGGGGGCCTGCATGAAGCTTCAGGAAGAGGATTTAGATTGTTTGAAATGGAGATTTTAGATACGGAGGCACATTGCACAACTGCTCACATGCAAATGCTAAATTGTTGTGTTTTAAATTTTCTGTCTAAATTAAAATTTGGCCTGCTGCTTGAAAGGGGAATCCAGAATGAGGCAATTGATGAAGTCTGGGGGGGGAAATGAAACTGGATGGAGAGAGGAGAAAAAAACCCCAAACACTAAATCAGATGGTTGTAGAGAAGAACAATAAATAGCTTTATTTTTTAAATTATTAAATTTATATGCTGCCCATGTCTGCAATAAGGTAACTCTGGCCAGATCTCTGTGTCAGGAGATTAAACAGGTATAAGTGAATGCCACCCATTCAGTGGCTGAGGCAGAATGACAGATAATCCTCGACTTGCAACCGTTCATTGAGTGAGTGGTGAATTACAACAGCATGGGGAAAAAGTGACATTTCTGGACCTCACACAAGTGTTGCAGTCACCCTCAGGATCTTATGATCGAAACTTGGCAACAGACAGTTCCAGTGTCCTGCGGTCATGTGACCCGTTTGAAACCTTCCCAGCTGCCTTCCACCAAGCAAAGCTGATGGGGGGGAAGCCAGATTTTGCTGAAACAGCTGAATGATTCACTTAACACCTGCAGTGATTTGCTTAATACTGTAACAGAAACGTCATAAAATCGGCTATGACTCAGTTAACAGTGGAAATTCTGGTCTCTGTTGTGGACGCAAGTCGAGGACCCCCTGTAAATCAAAGGCAGATGAAAAGAAACTCTCCTCCCTTTTCCTAGTTACCGCTTGGAATCATGGACCATTCAAAGCTGCTTTCAGTCCTTACCTTTCGATTGTCACCTGATATTCAGTATCTTAGGGCTTTCTGCAGATGGCAGGTGTGTTGCGTGCGTTGATCCAGATCTCTGTTTTTTCTTAGTTGATCCTGGTGGGCGATCATTGCCAGCTCGGCCCTGTCGTAATGTGCAAGAAGGCAGCTAAAGCAGGTCTGTCGCAGTCCCTCTTTGAGCGACTGGTGGTGCTGGGCATTCGGCCCATTCGCCTGCAAGTCCAGTACCGCATGCACCCAGCCCTGAGTGCTTTTCCTTCCAACATCTTTTACGAAGGGTCACTCCAGAATGGTGTCACTGCAGGTAAATTTAATATATATATATATATATGTGTGTGTGTGCAGAGGGGATTTAGATTCCAGGGAATTTAGGTGTATCGGGCAGGCTTTAGTATCCAAGAAGCATCTCTGTCAATTGTATTTACCTGCGTTTCTCAACCGTGGGAACTTTTAAGAGGGATGAACGTCAACTCCCAGCATTCCCCAGCCAGCTATGCTGGCTGGGGAATGCTGGGAGTTGAAGTTCATCCCTCTTAAAATTCCCACGGTTGAGCAACGCTGGTATTGACCTTGGGATACAGTTGATTATTGGGGGGTGGGGAGGGGGTTGATGCCGCTGAGGTGCTTCTTTGAGATTGAAAAACCTCCATTTTAATCAAATGAAATAGGATTCACTGAAGACCTTTATACTGATGAATGAGTCCCATCTTTCCTGCAGCAGACCGTGTGAAGAAGGGGTTTGACTTCCAATGGCCTCAGCCAGACAAGCCCATGTTTTTCTACGTGACCCAAGGGCAAGAAGAAATTGCAAGTTCTGGCACTTCTTATTTGAACAGGTAAAAAAGGAAGATCAATGGCAACCAATACGTGAGAAAGAAGGGAGAGGTTTGGTTGATTTCTTGGTAGGCCGAGCGAGGCATCTCTCTTTTTAAAGTTAATAGAGTCCCTTTATTCAGAAATGGGAGAATGTGATTAAGTCAGTAGATAAAGATTAACATTATTAACAGTGAGAGCCAGTTTGGTCTCATGGTTAAGGTGCTGGACTAGGTGCTAGACTAGAGGCCAGGAGATTCTGAGTTCTAGTCTTGCCTTAGCCATGAAAACTGGCTGGGTAACCTTGTGCAGGAGAATGTGTGTTTTAATAGCAATAGCACTTAGACTTATATACCGCTTCACAGTGCTTTACAGCCCTCTCTAAGCGGTTTACAGAGTCAGCCTCTTGCCCGCAACAATCTGGGTCCTCATTTTACCGACCTTGGAAGGATGGAGTCAACCTTGAGCCTGGTGAGGTTCAAACTGCCAAACTGTAGGCAGCCGGCAGTTGGCAGAAGTAGCCTGCAGTACTGCACTCTCATCACTGCGCCACTGCGGCTCTTACGGTAAATGCACTCTTTATTCTCTTTAAAAAAAACACTGTAATTTTGAATGGTCACTAAACGAATGGCTGCAAGTCAAGGACTGTCTCTACTACATTGGGGGAGGGGAGAGGAGGGAGAAGGCCCTATCTTCCTTTAAAAACCACGCGGGAGTAGATTGTTATGCTGACCATCTTGGGTCCTATTGAGGAATATGAAAGGCAGCACAATGACTGAAACTGAACATGGATCTTCCTGGGAAAACTCTTCACTCTGACACAAGACCAAGGCTCTCCTTGCTCATAACCTAAGTCAGGGTTTGTTTGCCCAACAAGCCATTGTCACAGCCCGTTCTGATGATGAAGAAAACAACAACAAGCATCACTTGTTTATCCAAAGCCTTCCTTGTTTTTCTTCCTCTTCCTCTGCCAGTGAATTGGGTGGGAACATAAAAACAACCTACGGACATGAGATGAAATACTGGGTTCAAAGACAACATGCTTTAGTTCAAACAAGTCTAGGTTGAGAATGGAGGGTTCAAGTTCTGGTTCGTAGCCCCAAAATAAATCATCTAGCCTTACGATGGGCACGCGTTAACACCTTCAGACCACAGCAAACACCCCTTTATAAAATAGCCCTGTGCATGAGCTACAGATACTCCTTACAACTGTGGGCTTAGCAACAGTTCGAAGGTACAACAGCACTGAAAAAACAGCGACTTACGACCACTTCTCACACTTAACGACCGTTACAGCATCCCCATGGGCATCTGATCCAAATCTGGGCGCTTGGAAACTGGCATGTATTTGTTATGATGGTCGCATTTTCCCGGGGGGGTGTCATGTGATCACCATTCGCAACCTTCCCCGTTGGGGTCTGACAAGCAAAGACAAGGGGGGGGAAAGCTTCGCTTAACGACCATGCGATTTACATAACAACGGCAACGAATCGCTTAACAACCATGACAAAAAAAGGTGGCAAAGAGGAGCACGATTTTATCAACTGCCTTGTTTAGCAATGGAATGTTGGGCTTGGTTACCGTTGTGGACACTCTGTAAAATCTATTTCTTGCCCTTCTACCCTTCTTTTGCCACTCTACTGCCTCCTACCTCCCCAAGCAAACATTTCCTGGGGTAGCACCAAAACCCTTTTCTACTGTTCCATCCGTCTCAGCTAGTCGTACGCGCACTTTTGGCAACCTGATCTCGTCCCGCCCAACTGGAAACGGGGCTGCGCTAGTATCACCAGAACTCCCACGATGCTTCAAAGCAGCCCAACTAAATGTTATGTAGGGATCATCCTGGCAAGGGCCAAGGAAAAGGCACAACAGAGCTGGCACTGAACGGATCCTGTCTTGAAAAACACAGCAGCCTCGTGGCATCTTGGAAGATCAAGAACTACATTATAGGAGAAGCTTTGGTGCCAAGGGTTTTTGCCACGCGGCCTTGTGCTTTTGGCTTGACCCCACCCCCCTGGAAAAATGTTGGGGGGCACTGTAAAAAACTGCATGACAACCCCAAAAAGACAAATGTGTCCCGTTATGGCCCAATGAGGGGCAACATAGCATCCTATAACCAATGCCTCTATAATACACTCAGGGTCAAAATCTCGCCATCCCTTATTTTATGAACTCAAAGTAATAATAATAATCATAATAGATTCAACTTGAAGGCCACCCAATTCTCTTTCCCACCCCCTTCTTTCAACCACCGGGGAATTTATAGATTCTTATATTTACAACGATAACATGCATCTGCAGATAAAACACATGCCATTAAGCGCAATACAAATGTAATGCACCAGCATGCCACGAAAGGCCACATTTTAAAACTGCCAACATTTATTTCATTTACCTGTCGCCCGTCTTGTAAAGCTAACAACTCTGGGCGGCTTACTGCAGCATTATAAAACATTTAAATCCTAACTTTAAAAAAAGTTAAAATCATGGCAACTGGACCGGAGCTTGTTAATCTGAGACGTTTCGTTACTCATCCAAGTAACTTCTTCAGCCAAAATATTTAAAAAAAATTAGTTAGGTAGAGAGAGTCAGAGTAGTTGGAAAGTACCAACTCTTACCACACCAACTGCAGGGGTTTCCCCCCCAAAATATATTGCAATGTGTCAATGAAGACTCCCTCCAGGCCAGTGGTGGGATTCAGTCCATTCGAACCGGTTCAGATGAACCGGTAGTGGCGACTTGTGAGTGGGGGCCTGCCCACACGCTTGGGTGCGATCCCGTCCGATATCGCTGTGTTTTGTGATGCTGCACGCACGTGTGGATGGCACGCACAAGCGAACTGCTATGTTGTTTGGTGTCACACGCATGTGCAGATGGTGCACGCGAGCGAATTGCCGTGTTTTGTGACACCGCACACAGGCGTGCGCGCTCCCTCACATTTCTGGCGCTGACCGAACCGGTTGTAACAGTATGTGAGGGCCGCCCCTGATCCAGGCCAAAAGTATCAAAAACAGGTTAAAAATCAAGGCAATCGAAACGAAGTGTGTGTTAACGTGAGACGTTTCGCTACTCATCCGAGAAACTTCTTCAGCCAAGATAAAACTGAAACGCTAACAAATGTCTCTCAAGCAATAAAAGCGGAGAGCTTTTCAGCAAGAGGGCATCTCCCGCGTGAACCTTGCTTACTTCTTCAGCCCTCCCGATTTAAGCCACCCGGAACGAGTCTGACAACTTAACACTAAAGGCCTATCAATCTCTTGCAGCAGAATCATCCGTATATATTACCCGTTTGGAACAAAGGACCATGGAACATTAAATGACAACCCACCAGCCTCATTCTGTAAATCTGAAATAGCAACAGCATTTAGACTTTATATAGGCTGAGAGATTCCCCTTCAAGGAAAACACCTTTTTCATTTCCATAGCAGAGATGACAAGAAGCTCACAAATTGCAGGATTCCAGTCCTTCAAGAATGCAGCTTTTTTTTTTGCTGTTGTTGTTATGTAAATTATAAAAATGGAAGAAGAAGAAAAAAAGAATGCAGCTTATGCTTTCCTAAAGTTCATCCCACTTTGGATCTGGAGATGGAGGAAGAAAAAGTCCTACTTTTTTAAGGAGCCACCATTACCTTTGTATTTCCCTCTCATCCTTGAAGCTGGGGCTTTAGTCCATCCTCCTGAATTGGAGAGGAAGGGTCTGTCCTTCAAGGACCAGCAGCGGTGTCCTGAATGCTGGTGCCACAGCTTTTCGGCATAGTCCCCCCCGCGAACTGCAGCAAGACAGAAGTTCTAGCCGGCTATCCGAACAGTTTGTGTGTGTGTCTCCTCCCCGTCTTTCCTGACATCAGCAGAGTTCCTGCTGCTCCCAGGGTGAGTCAAAAGCCACACAGCGGTGGGGGAAGTCAGAAGAAGGGAGAATGGAACAAGATTTCCCAGGAAGGGTTGCTCTTTTTTCCACCGCCTTCGACTGAAGACGTAGTTCTGCGTGGAGTTCAGAACACGAATCAAGTCATTTTTGTCCTTCTTCTTGCATCGTTGTTAAGGATTTTTTTTCTTCAAAGTCCTGGTATCCAGGATATGAGCCTGTTATCTATTGTTTTGAAAAGTTCTAAAAATGAAAAGATGAAGTCCCAACTTTCAACATAGCCCATATTTAATTATGAGCATATGGATCGAATGAATTATATGCAATCAATAGTTCATAGGAGGTTCACTTTTCCTGCTAATTAGTTTTTCCCCCTTTTGGGGCAATTTTTAAACTTGAGTTACCATAATGTACTGAACTGTTCTTTCTCTTTCTTTTTCTTTCTTTCTTTCTTTCTTTCTTTCTTTCTTTCTCTTTCCTTTCTTTCTCCCTTCCTTCTTTCTCCTTTCTTTCTTTTTCCTTCCTACCTTCCTTTCCTCTCCTCCTCCTTCTCTGTATAACCACAATTTACATTCCTTCATTTTTCCCCCCTGTTGGTGTTGTAGTTGCTTGTTTTTTTTAAACTATTAATATCTTTTAATACAAATATTCAAAATCCTGTGGTTTGTCAATTATATACAGGTGTAATTTCCAGATATCCGACCAGATTTAAGGCACTGACCCTGCGTGCATTTGGATGAGATCCAGATGTGAAAGAGACCTCTGAGAATTTTAATCATCTTGCTTGGAGGCCAATAACAGGCTCAGGGTTTTGCTTAAGGCGCATGCAAAGGAGGGGAAATTGGCTTTTTAATAGGCAGAGGAAAGCGAGACTTTGTGTTTTTCTTTTCTTTAATCAACCAAGCTCATTTTATAGGTGGCGGGAAAGCCATTTGTGAAAAACATCTGCTTCTGTTCCACATTAAAGATCGAGAAATACTGTTCCTTAATGGATTCCAGTCAACAGCACTGCTTCTTTCAACTAAAAATCCAAAAATAACAAAGGAATTAATACCGATACGAATGAGGAACATTAGTATCAGTATTAATTCCGGACGAGATGGCTCAGTGGGTAAGACGCTGAGCTTGTCGATCAGAAGGTCGGCAGTTCAGCGGTTCGAATCCCTAGTGCCGCGTAAGGGAGTGAGCTCCCGTTACTTGTCCCAGCTTCTGCCAACCTAGCAGTTCAAAAGCACGTAAAAATGCAAGTAGAAAAA